>OU612047.1:95386107-95388607 GCA_914767935.1 Coremacera marginata | reverse complement strand
CAAACGCTTTACTGAAATCGGTAGAAACAGCATCAACTTCGAAACCGCTTTCCAACGAGCATAGAGTGTTTGAAACAAATTCTGTGAGGTTAGTGGTAGTTGATCTACCCTTGAGGAAGCCGTGTTGATTATCAGGAAATATAGATTTGCAATGGAAGAAGAGAATGTCATAGATAATGCTTCAAAAATTTTAGGAGCACATGACAGTTTTGCAATAGGTCTGTAATTAGAAATTTCATTTTTAGGTCCTTTTTTGTGCAGTGGTATTATGTACGAATTCTTCCATAACTTAGGGAAAACAGACTGAGAAATAGAAAGTTGAAAGAGAGTCAAAAGGGGATGAGCCAGTAAGTTCGCGAATTTTTTTATGACAATAGCAGGTAATCCATCGGGACCAGGAGAATAATCATCTTTTAGATTACTGATCTTTTCTAAGACATCACCTAGTGAAATATCAACATATGTCAGCGAGGTTTGACCACAGTTCCTTAACGAAGAAAAGTATTCATAATCAAGTTCATCGTTGTGACTCATGAATGACTGACTGAAGAAATTTGCAAATAGGTTTGCAATTACTTCCGGGTTCTCTGAGGAGGTGTTTGAAAAAGTAAGGGTAGATGGGTAGTTATCAGATTTTCTTTTTATATTGATGAACTTGTAGAAGCTTTTAGGGTCCGACAGCAATTTAGTTTGAATATGAGCAAGATAAGACTCATATAGGTTTTCACAGAGTGCAGAAAAAAGGTTGTAGGCGTGTAGATAATTAGCGAGGTCAATAGAAGAGCGAGAGATTGAATAAGTGCGCCAAAGTTTGTTCCTCTTATTACGGAGTGAGCGTAGATCTCTATTGTACCAGGGAGGAGATGACGAAAAATTGTTCTGCTTAGTAAAGGGGACAGATTGTGTGAAGCAGAAGAAAATTTTGTCATAGAAGAGAGCAACAGCATTGTCAACACTTTCGTGAGCATAATCGAAGAGATGTTGGAAATCGATTCCGCTGAGTAACGTTTCTAGTTTTACAAAATCAGTTTTCCGATAGTTGAAACTGTACGCGTGCTCGAAGTGTGTATTTATGATGTTATGGTTGTAAGATAGGGTAAGAGATATAGGTGGATGGTACTGATCAAGTGTTGAGAGTAAATGGTCACTCGCTGAGACTAGGCAATCTAAGTCGGAAGAAAAGATGAGGTCTAGTTGTCTACCTATATTGTTAGTTACTCCACTTAACTGGTAAAGGCCGGAGTCAGAAAGACAGCTAGTAAAGAGAATTTCTTTTTCAGATGTTGCATTTGAAGGAAAATAGTGGCACTCGTCATCTGACAGGACCCATTGAAGGTTAGGAAGATTAAAGTCCCCCAGAAATATAATGGTATCAGATGGATCAGTTAGATCTAGAAGTGAATCGATTGCGTCCACTGCAAGCTGGTAACCATACACGGGTTGAGAAGGTCGAATATAACAGCAGATAACGAATATACTCCGTTTAGCGACACAAACTTTGGCACAAATAAATTCAAAGTTAGCTGTGTGGGAATTTTTTACAAAGACTGGATTGTAGCGATTGTGAATTGCTAGAAGGACACCACGACCTGAGGAGAGATCATCTTTGTCGAGTCCATCATCTCTGAACACCACAAAATCAGACGCAAATACTTCAGTATCCTTGAAATCCTGGGTAAGATTAGTCTCAGTAAGGGCAAAAATATCGTAGGGAAGCTTAAGAGAGTTAAGGAACACTGTAGAGATTTTAGTGCGTAGTCCTCTTTCATTTTGGTAGTAAAGAGAGACAAATATTGGGCTGAGAAAAGGGGTTTGATTATGGGCAAGAGGCTGGTTAGGAATAATATTGTTGCTGCTCTTTACGGGTTTTTTGAAGGTAAGAGATGTGTTTTGACCTTACATGAGCTCCATAGGTGTCAAGATCTTCATTGACTTGTTGGCTTGTCAAGCCAAGCTGCTCATGGAAGCTGGTGAACAAATTGCGTAATTCATTGTCATCGGTAGGTAAGCCTTCCTGCTGAATCAAGACCTTGAGGTTTGTCTTGGTTTTGCCTTCTATACAAGTAGAGACAGGTGCTTTATACATGTATGCTAGATAGAGACGCACATTATTGTAGACACTGTTCTCTCTAAGGCGAGATAGGGCATATCTACTCTCCGTGTCAACACAAGAGTTCGAAGTTAATTTGACCTTTGGTGGTTGAAGAGGGTCGATGAAAGAAGTGGGACTGCCAGGTTGGCAGGGGGCACCACTTCTGATTGAAACAGAAGGAGATGGGTTTAAAGTATGTGAATGCACGAAGTTAGGATAGAGTGTCTGGAGTATATTACTCTCATTTTGATTTGCTAATGTGTCCGAATTAGGATTAAGATTGAAAGAGACTCGTTTTGGGAGAGATGGCTGAAGTGCGGGATTAGCTTGATTCGGATTAGAAGATGTTGTTTTTATGTTGCGAATGAACTGCGGAGTGAAAATTGGAAAAATATCAGTCTTAAGTTT
>OU612047.1:95266107-95381107 GCA_914767935.1 Coremacera marginata | reverse complement strand
GATGCATCAAACAGAATAACATCATCCCAAGCCAGTCTGATCAACTGCATATCTGGGAATGTATATCCTTTGATGACGTCAAGAAATTGTTGAAACTAAAATTCACAATTGACAAAAATTGCAAAATAACCATGGTTAACATTGAAAGCAATGAAGTGCACGTAACATGTAGTGATGACCTTTCGAAGCTAGATTCGATATTGGAGAAACTACATTGTTTACTTACGAAGTCATAAGTAGAGGAGCTAGCCCTCTGTGACAATGATTATATATTTAAAAAGATTGATATGAATAAATTGTCAGTCAGTCCTAAATGACGGACAACATGCACCCCATCAGTTGGGTCTGGTGGCGCTGGTACGCTGGCGTTTGCGCGGCTATGGCTCGCCGGATGTGGGGTGGAGTTCTTGCCTTTGCCAACTGACAGCGGAAAATGACAAGAAATAAAAAAAACCGTACCAGTCTTAAAAAAACTGAAAAAAACCTAACCAATCGGACACCTTACCGTTTCGTTCGTAATTATTCGTCGTACCTCCGTAGTTACCAAAAAAACATGAACCAACCAACTCACTCCCTGGCGTCCAAAGGTCCTCGTTGCCGCGTTGGTTTTTTGTTGGGTCGATGCTGCGATGGAGTTCCATCGACCTTGGCTACCCTCCCCTATGCGGATTCAAAACCTGCAATGGTGACCCGCTGCCGATGTTAAGGTCACTCCAATAACATTAAAAAAAAATTATACTTACTCCACCATCCCTCAGTTCATGCCAGCACTTTGGGTCTACTTAACCCAGCATCTCCTGGTTATTCAAAAAGTACCGGAATTACATTCATTATAAACATTTTTATTTCCCCCATTTTCTTACATATACTCAAATATTAGCTAATTCACATAGTGTGTAGATAGGATAATCAAAATTTTGTAATTATTGATATTAGCATTGTAACGGCAAAGATTTAAATAAATATTACCACTTAGTTTAAAATTATTAAAATCAAAAATTTTTTTTTTCTAAACTATTATTGTTTAAAGAAGGCTTTGTAATAATAAACATGAAAAACGGGAAAATTAAATAGTTACTAGTAATAGGAGAATTGAAAAGAAATATGTGTAAGTGAGTCTGTTATATAGGAGATTACGTAAAAATAAACAAAACTCACAACCAATGGGATATTTATCCTTACGAAATTTTGCTTTTTTTTACTTTTTATTTAATCTAACCTCATTTAAGTGTATCTTGTGTAAGTGTATCCTTTTTGTAGTGTCGCTTATTTTAGGTTTCTTTTAAGTATTAATTTCATAATTTTTTTTTTGTAGCATAGTGTTTGTTTAATCTAATCAGAAATTTTAATTTTTATGTTTGTAGTGTAACGTTTAATTAACCCAGTTCGAAACTTTACTTTAAATTCTTTTAGTGTAACATTTGATTCCTAGTTAGAAACTTTACTTTAAATTGAATTCTTGTTGTTTAAATAATGCTTAGATTTTATGAACTTTTTTTTGTAGTGTATTTCAATTGATTCCGAAATGTTATATTTTTTTAGTTTGTAGTGTAGTTTAAATAATTCTTAAATTTTATGAAAATTTTTTTTTTTTTTTTACTGTATTTTAATTGATTCCGAAATGTTATATTTTTTCTTTTGTAGTGTAGCCTAAATCATTCTTAGATTTTATGAACTTATCTTATCATCTTATCTTAACTTATCCTAGTTCATAAGTATTTTATTTTAGTTTGAACCAAAATATATTTTATTTTTGTAGTGTAGTTTATTGTTACGGTATTTAAATCAGATACTATATATTTTTTTTTAGCCGAGATACGGCCTCATCATTCATACATAAACATTTCTGGATTGACTTGCACATACTTTCTTGCATAAAGCAGTATGCTCCAGTTTAAAAACATAAAGGTTAATCTAAGATTAGCGTAGCCTACACTGCTAAGTCTTAGTGAATCTTACCCAAAGTTAGGTTATTTGGACTACGCGAGGAATACGTTTTCTTTGCATTTGATCCAATGATAAGAAAATTTGTTGTATACTGCTTAATTACAATTCTTAGAACTAATGTCAGTGAAAGTTTATGCCCCAGATTTCGGTGACAAACCGTGTATACAAAACTTATCCCAGATAACTTTTTTTTTCTTTAATGCTACTTCTAAGCTACCGCGATAGATACGTACTCGCAACCGTTGTTTTACTAGTGGGTTTAAGCAAACGGTTTCTTAACTTAGAGATTTACCGAAACTAAAAGATTCCCTTTCACTGTTTTTTTTTTTTTCTTTTGAGTTATACGTAAAGTAAAGAGAGAACTTAATATGTTAGCTGAACCGACAAACGTAATTATATAGTGCTTAATTACTAGCAATTACGCAATAATTACTATATACTTGACTATGAGTATAAAAAGTATCCTTTTTTTTTAAATCATTTGCATACTTCCGGTTTGGCGATTCTTTCTTAAATTATTGTAAAAAAAAAGGTCAATATATAACATAAAATTGAGCTCTACAATTCGTTGGTCTGGTAAAAAACTTAAATTTAGAAAATACAGGATCTATCTATTTGAATCTATCTTTATGTATGCTAGTACTTTGCAGTGTTAGTTTAATCTATCATGTAAATACCAACTGAAAGTCTAAAGATGGTTTATAAAGGAAGGCAATTACCGACGTGTGTCGAAAGTTTGGCATGCCAATCTACCCTCAATGAACTATATTACCATACATAATATATGACTACATACATAGATCCTAAAGATACCAAATCATGCCAAAAACCTGTATCCTCTTGGCCTGTTTTTTTTTTGTTTTTTTTTATTTCCTGGTGTTTTATTATCCTTCTCCTTGGCTTCTCCCTGTCGCCGGTGGTTGTTCTTGAATGAATTGTTTGTTGTTGAGCTTGTGTGTGATGATGTTGCTGTTGTTGTTTAGCTGACGTTGAGGCTGATGCTGGCTGTTGGTTTTGCTGGCTGCTCCTTCCAGGGTTGCTGTTGTTGTTGTTGTTGTTGTTGTTGTTGGTTTTAGGTGGGAGGTGAGAAAAAAATTTTAGCCCAGCTGGGAACTAGTGTAACCAAACGTTTACCTTGATGGAGGTGGAGGCTGTATTTTGACTGATTGAAATCTGATTGATTGGTTTCTTTGTTACGCTCGCTTTGATTAGCGGTGCTCGAACTTTTTCCAAGCGAACCACACAGGAGTCTGATCTTTTTGGTTCGACAATTTTCGGCTTCCTTCCCACACGCGTTTTTCATATGATTGCAAAACGATTTGAACTTTTTGAAGATAAGTTTATCCCAAGTAAAACAATGTTGAATTAGCACACAGCGTGCAGCTCTCAGCACTAGCTGGGCCACCAATTCCCGTGCTCTTAATGGGCTATGACAAAGTAAAATATTCGTTTCCCATAAAATATTTTCACAAATGCAGCGGAAGGAAACTTCAACAAAAACTGCTGCTGGGCGCGAATGTTTGTATTAATTTCAAGGCGATTGCGAGCAAAACGCTTTCAATTATACTTTAATATTTATCATGAACACTATATGCGTTTTTTTTTTTAGATTGTGTAAAGAAAAATATTAACAATACCAACTACGGCAAAGCAACGACAACCAACGCTTTCTGACATTTTTCACTAATCTTCTCAAATTTTCTTTTGCTGCTTGCGCAACGTCTTCCCATGGTTGTATTTATAACCCCAAAAAGTTTTGCCAATGGTGCCAAATTTGTACCTCTTCACACGGACAATTGTCGGACGCCGTATTTTCGTCCATAAAAACCTACAGTCTCCAACAAAGCCTTAGAGTCCCGCTCGAATCACGCCACGAATATAAACTTATGATAGTTTAGAAGCTTGGTCGTGATTGGCTGAGAAATACATAAAAGAGCATTTAATTTTAGAAGCTAAGCCGAGATTGGCTAAAAGGCAAATCGGTGAAAAATATTCGCCGAAGCTTTTCGATGACATGCAATCTCATCTGACCGCCAGATGTCGGTTCTCGAAATTTATTCGGCTACCGTTTGGTTTAAATTAAAACTAGGAGAATAAGAATGTATTTTTACCGCGCGTGAACGGAAACAACTGCGGAAATTGTGAAGTAAAATAGGATGTAAATATAATGTCAGAGGAATGTCAAAATACATCTGTCATTCCAAAATATGTGAATTAAAATGTCACAGTCGGCGTTTCACAAAGATTCAGCAAAACTAAAATACGTATTATTCAGAAGTGTCGGATGAAAACTGAGGGTCGGTTCACACGGACCATCAGTCAAGTGATTGTTTGTCTGCGAACAATTTGACTTTTGACGTATGGGTGCATTAGTTATGTCTAAATCTGGCTATGTCAAGGTGCCCATGACAAATCCAAGGATTCTCGAAAAGCCTCTTTGCTTGAGAGATAAATGAAAAAAATGTGGCACTTCAACCTATCCCATGTGGAATACCGCATCCCAGTTCCGTATAACTCCAAAATAGACGTAGCCTGTTCATCTTGGCTTTTAAATTAAGTATCTTCAAGAGTTACCAAGAAATTGAAATATCATCCAAAAGAAAAGCTTCCCAAAAAAATCGACTTCCTTAGACTTGAAAAAAAAATACACAACAGACTTCCCTAATTTAAAAAACTTTTCCTAACCGACTTCCCTAATAAAAAACAAATTTCCAACCACCGACATCAATCTTTACAACAAAAACGTCACTTAATTGGACATTTCGTCGATACACCTTTTGTCCCGGCACGAATTTCATCTTTTGACATATGATATTATATCTTTTGGCGTTTTGTTCATAAGTTTTGTGGAGCTGTTCGCGGATTCTATGACGAATCCAATCTTGTCTGGCGAAATATGGTGTCAATTCTATTGAGGAGTGTACTGAGGATCGAAAGAAGCATTCGATCTCTGATTGATGCTTATCCTAGTGGGATTGGTCTTGGTCAAGATATGAGCGAATAGCGGCGAGACTCGACTGGTTGACCCTCTCAGAGGGGTTTGCCTGTGGGGCATAGTTTGCAGTGCGTACATGTCGGATCCCGAATGTTTCCACCATTTCGGCGAACTCTTTACTAAGAAATTGAACTCCATTATCGGACATTATAACTTCTGGAGTCCCAAATTTATGGAAAACCTCCGCTATCAAAAATTGGATGTAATTACGGGCGTTGGCCTTGCTCATTGCTTTCAACAAAGGGAACTTTGTAAACGCATCTAAGACGAAACAAATATATGTATTTTTCTTCTTCGACCGGACACACGGACCGAGGAAGTCTATATAAATCTTTTGGAAAGGTCTCTCAATCAGCGACTCTTGACTCATTGGAAGTCTTAATACCATTTGAGCTGGCTTACATTCTTTGCACACCTCACAGCTATTGACAAAACTTAAAATCTGTCTATTCATATTCGGCCAGTAGAAGTATTCTTTGATACGTTTCAGAGTCTTAGCGAACCCACCATGAGCAACCTGAGTAGGTTGATGCGCATTGACTATGATTGAATGTGTCAGTGTTGCTGGAACCCAAAGTTTCCACGCAAAGTCTTCACCGTCCGGTGTACCATCATAGGGGAAAGTGCGCTTGTACGCATACCCTTCTATACGTATAACTTAAAGGTCAGGTAATTGAGATTGATTTTTAGAAATTGCTTCTAATAGGTCCTTGTACTCGTCGCTTTGGAATTCGGTGGAATCGAAGTGGATCAAGTTTTTAACTTCGCAGCGAATTTCATCCAGGTCATAGCGAGATAACGTGTCAGGAACGACGTTCATGGCCCCTTTTCGATGGCCCCTTTTTATTTCAAAGCTGAAGTTTTGAAGGTATAAGCTCCAGCGTGCTAGTCGACTAGTCAAATCTTTATGTGACATCAGCCACTT
This sequence comes from Coremacera marginata, assembly GCA_914767935.1. NCBI lineage: Eukaryota > Metazoa > Arthropoda > Insecta > Diptera > Sciomyzidae > Coremacera > Coremacera marginata. The sequence continues at coordinate 95,375,240 of OU612047.1, read as the reverse complement.
AAGACTTGAGTGGTAAGTTATGACACTAAAGGGCATTAGCTCAATATAGGTTCTAAACTTTGTTATCCCCGTCACTACGGCTAGACATTCGCGCTCAGTTACCGAATAGTTTTTCTGAGCCGGTGTAAGCTTTTTAGAGTAGTACGCGACTGGATGCTCACCACCGTCCTCGTCAGTTGAAAAACAACACGCCGTCAATCCCCACATTGGAAGCATCGGTTTGGATATAGAAATGTTTGGAAAAATCAGGGTGTACTAGAACGGGACTTGGAATAAGAGCTGATTTTAGCTTATCAAAAGCGCGCTTAGCGTCGTCGCCAAACTCAAAGGTTTTCGCTTTTTTTCGAATTTACAGCGTATCAAAAATAGGTGCAGCTAAATAAAAATAGGTACTTGTTCTAATTTTTCGATGTGACTATCGAAATTGGAAGAAACTAACAGAAGAACATCTAAGTAGATAAAAACACTTTCGCGAAGATTGGCAGGAACTACTTTGTCCATCAATCGGCACAATCTTTGGCTGCGTTACATAGCCCGAAAGGCATAATGTGAATTGGCAAAGCTGGCATTGTGAATGCTATTTTTTCCCTACTACTAATGGCTAGTGGTATCTGCCAAAAGGCGTCTTTCAGATCCACACTTGAAGTAAAGTGGATGTCACCCAGACGACTGAGCAATCTATGTACAGAAGTGGATAAGCGTCCTTTACTGTGAGTGAATTGAGCTTCCGCGCATCGAGACACAATCTACATTTTTCACCTTCTCCTCTCACAAAAGCTACTCTGTTATTCCACGGACTCTCGCTAGGCTCAATCACTCCCAGCGAAAGCATCCGATCCAGTTCCGCAAAAATGTGTTTCTGGACCGCCGGTGAGACTGGGTAGTGCTTATCTTTGACGGGAACTTCCTCTCCAGTATCGATATAGTGCTCTTCTAAAGAAGTCTTACCGACGCCTTTCTTTGTAAAACAAGGAAACTTAGTTACAAATGCGTCAAAGCCTGCATTTTTGGCAACTCTTTGTTTTGTACCTCTTCCTCTAACGCAATGTTATTAGTTGTAATACTATCGATTTTCAAGATAGCAAAGTATTTCCTGCTCTTTATTATCGAACTTGATTTTAGCTTTCACTCGACCTATTATGGCGTGCATACGTCCGTCGGCAGTTTAGACAATCGATTTAAATTTAAAGATAGGCAAATTGCATTTCTCTACAAAATCGGCACAGTTTTTTCCTAAGCAAGATACCGTGGCTTCACTGTCCAACAATCCCTCAATACTGTGACCAAGAATCTCTATTTTGGTGTAAAACCTACTACCTCATACAGTTCAGAAACGCTCACTTCCTTATATTGTTGGTGTCTTATTTCGTATCTACTTCTGGCTTTCTCAATTATACTTGGCTCTTCCGAAAAGATCTTTTTACGAATCTCTTCGTATTCTTTTAGTCTTTTAGTCACTTTCCTCAGGTATTCACGACAGATTGTCCTAGACATTTCGGGCACTTTGGTGTTACTACGCCATCCATTCCACACGATATGTCATACGTCTTTTTTTTATAGTTTTTCAACGATTAAACAAAGTAAGGCTGTGAAGCTCGGCGGTGTCTCGGCGTGACACTCGGCGTCACAAAACACTCAATCAGGTATTCAAAACATAATTTTGTTAAGGTTATTATTTTACCCCCAGAACATACGCCACTGATGTGTACTAGTAATGTCAAAATAGTTTTTCTTTTTTTTCCTAGGGACTCCGTCAAAATATCGCAAAAAAAATATAAAAACCGCCAATTTGGCGAGATGTCGCCAAAACTGGCAACAGTCAGTGTCTGATAGGGAATGAAAAAGTTTCATTCTCTTTCAACTCTCTTGGTTTTCGATGCAATGTTTGGTACGCAAGCTTTTTATAAAGGCGCTACCAGCTCGAATATTTCTCCGGTTCACATGGCAAGCCCATCTAGCCCATCCCAACACCTTTGCCTTAGTGCTCAACAGAAGCTCATATTACAGATATAATTCGTTCTTTGATCGCACAGTAATTTGCTTTATAAAAGTTAATCTTGAAATAGTCGAAATGACGCAAGTTTCTTGTTGGAATATTAAAATTAATTGAGCTTAACAAGAAGGGACAATTAATATTACCACAAACAATGTCATATAGAAATATTAAAGACTGAATAGTTCGCCTTGTTTCAAGCGATTTTAAGTATAGAAGCAAACATCGATCTTCATAGGAAGGTATAGGATCAACAAAATGCAATAATCTCAGAGAAAATTTTGTAGACTTCTTGCACTACCTCCCAAGCCACAACTGTCATTCAGTAGAAACGAAAAATTTTTTGTGTATTCGTTCAAGTCTCAGTTTATGGGTCGGAACAGTAGGCTGGGTCGATTTGTATGGTGGTAAAAAAATGTATGTTGCCTGAGCAGTTTTCGGATTGGGCATGACAAGTTATTAAAAAAACAAAAAAATGCGGACGATAGGGGTACACTTTACCCTATCACATCTTCAATTTTGTGAATTTTTTCCTTTGGATTTTTTCAAAAAATTTGTGTATATAAACGCGTACAGCTAAAACAAAACTGATGCCAGAAATGAAATTCTCGAACCCAATTCAACCTAAAACCAGTCTCATATTTATACGTTTTTATTCAAAAATTGATCGTAAAAAATTCATAAAGAAAACAAACTCACAAAATTCAAGGTTGGTGCGTATGTATTTTTGACCATCACGGGTGAACCACTGAAGCTATCCACCTTATATTCACAACATGTGTTTGTGTGGTCCTCCAAAATTTTTTGTGTTTTTTGATCCCCCTAGGTGGCACTGTGGTCGATTTCTATTAAAAAATATATTTGTAAACCGATTTGGCCCAAATTCACATCATATAATATTTGAATAAAAAGAATATCTTTGACAAAATTTGAACCCAAGAAAATAAGATTAAATTCGGATTATTAATATCAAAAATATTAATATCTCGAATTCTAAAATCTTGAATTGGTTGAATTTTTTCTCTTTAGGAATTTTCTACGATAAATTTTTGCAAAAAAACGTATAAATGTGAGACCAGTTTTTTTAGGTTGAATCGGGTACGAGGATTCCATTTTTGGTATCAGTCTTGCTATACCTGTGCACGTTTATATACAAAAAATTTTTTTCAAAAATTCCTAAAGAAAGAATTCAGAAAATTGAAGATGTGATAGGGTAAAGCGCAACCCTATCGTCCCCTTTTTTTGATTTTTTTTTAATAACTTTTCATGCCCGATCCGAAAACCGCCCAGGCAACAAAGGTTTGCAAATCGACCCAGCCTAATGAACAGCATAGTAGGGATTCCATATAAACGACGCACAGTGTAACGAGTTCTATGGGATGAGGGACAAAAATAGAAGGAACCATCGTAGGTACATGATATTTAGCATGTGTCATTATTTCATAAATATATAACGGCACACACATTTTTATCAAGATCGGCCACGCCCTTGACCCACCTCTCATACTAAATGAAGATTAAAAGAGCAATATCTCTAGTTTTAGAAAGTAAAAGAAAGGAAATTAACTTGTTTATTATTGACTTGATTCAACTTAAAATCATGGTAAAATTTCATGATGATATGCCACGCCTTCTCCAACCTCTCTCAACATTCAATATTAAAGTAGTTTATTAATTAAAAAAATAATTTTTATTATTAATATATAATTTATATATAAGTTTGTTCAAATTTAGGATAAATCTTAAGAAGTGAAAAAATTACAAAAAAAATTATTCGACCACTCGTATCATCAGTGCATTCCGTGGAGTCACTCGACACATAGTCTGATAAATCGAGATAAGGAAAGAAATCAGTCGTGTCATCTTTCATATCGTGATCTTCATATAAAATAAATTCATCGATTTCATTATCATGCTTTATTTTATTTTTCAATATTTTTCTAGGGGAAGATATATAATAATCTGACGAAACCAATAACCCAACGAAAAGATCTCTATTGCACAGTTCTGTAGAGTTTTTACGAGCATGATTTAACCTCATTTTTCTAAACCCCTTATGACTAGCTTCTAAAGCTTCTCCTGAAACGATTGATATAGGTAAATTGATGTTATCTATTATTTCAGTTCCGTGAACCATAATTTTATGTACTGTAGCATCTTATAGCAGTCATAATCTTATAAATACAACTCGAAAGTACGATCTAATAAGGCTTTGAAAGTTTATTTTTTGATCAATTTAACGCTAGATAATGTCCGTAAAATCAAACTGAAATTTTGTATTATTTCACTATCAACTTTTAAAATACTTTCGGATAACTGGTAATTAGAGCAGAACCTTCTGGCTGTGTTCCCATCTATCGACAATTAAGTCCATCATTTCTTTGAATTCTCCTTGAATTCTATTCTTATTCTCTTCCAATATGTTCAGATGTCTTCGTTTTTTGGCGCATTTTTCGATTTCCGTCCACATTTTAAAGGCATTTTATAACCAATATGAAGTAAACATTCAAAAGATTTTATAATAGCATAATAACGTATGGTGAATGAAATCGAGACACGTGTTCCACAGTAAAAATAAAAATTTCTGGAAACTAGCAACAACAACTTTTAATGCAAAAATGTAACGGTACATGTCATTGATCACATGGCATAAAAATATTCGCATTATATTTCAACTTAGTTGTGAAAATGTCATTGAACGAGTTTGAGCGTCGAAGAATCATTTGTAATTTTTGTGAAAAAAATCCCAATAAGACCAAAAATGAAATTTTTCACCATTTCAAAGACATGGGATATAAAAAATCAACTATATATAAGACAATTCAACTATTTAGAAATAAAAACCAAATAGAAAGAAAAACTGGTTCCGGTAAAAAGTGTGTTTTACAAGACAGCAAAGTTCGTGCTCAGCTGAAAGCCGATACAGTGGGTCGGACTGCAAAATCTTACCGGCAGTTGGGAAGAAAATATGATGTGGACAAAAATACTATAAAAAAATATTTGAAATCTATGGACGTGCAAATTAAAAAAAGACAAAGTAAGCCGGCAGCTACGGAAAAGCAAATAAAAATTATAAAATCTAGGCTGAGAGCGCTTTCTGGAAAATACTTTGCAACAACTGCTACTTACAAGTGTGTGATGGATGATGAGACTTATTTCACTGTGGAAGGCAACGAATGGCAGCCAAAACATTATTTCGAGTCTCACAATCACAAAGCACCAGAAAGAGTCAAATATATCCAGAAAACAAAGTTTCCAGGAAAAGTTTTATTGTGGTTGGCAATCAGCGAGCGTGGTATCAGTGAACCGATTTTTTTCAAAGGTGGTTTAGCAATCTCTGCTCAAACTTATACCGAAAAATGTATGCCTGTGCTTCAAAATTTCATTAAAAAATATCATAGCCGCGATAAAATAGTTTTCTGGCCAGATTTGGCATCGTCACATTATGCAAAGGTAACCTTGCACGATTTGGAAAAGCGTGGTATTGAATTTGTACCGAAGGATTATAACCCACCATATGTTCCACAGCTGCGACCAATTGAAACTTTTTGGGCGAATTTGAAGAGAAATGTGTACAGTAAGGGATATACAGCAAAAAATACAGGCTGCCTAACAAATAAAATCAAAAAAGAGCTCAAGAATATCGACACAAGTGGAATTCAGGAGTCGATGAGGACACTGCCTCAAAAAATACGAAAAGCGAACCGTTACGGAGTAAACATGTTTTTGTAAATTTAGTTTACATTTCAAAATATTGGAATAAATCTTTACTTATACTTTAAAAACTTTTTATATATTTTATTTTTTAAACGACACAATTGTCCAGATTTTATTCACCATACGTTATTTATACTAGAGATCCAGTTTCATGTGAACACGTGCTACACGTGATCACGTGTCTTTTAAAAAAATCAAGTGAAAACACGAACCTGAACTACACGTGTATTTTATTAACGAACTGCGCGTGCAGTTCGTATTCACGTGATTTTTGCATTCACGTGTTTTAGGAATGAGTCGAACTTTCAAAAGTTCTTTTGTGTTTCTGAGAACAAAAATTGGCTATGTTATGTCTCTGATTTTTATGGCTTTTATTGCTTTATGGCTTCTGTGGATTCCAAGTACAGGATTTGGCCAGTTTCTGGGTGCGTCACTTGAACTTTTCAGGGTTCTGTGGGTTCCTAGGACAGAACCCACAGGAATGAAGGTTCTTGTGGATAATGGATTCAACTGGGATTTGGAAAGATCCTGGATGCGTCATTTGAACTTTTAAAATTTCTGTGGGTTTCTAGAACAGGAACGATGGTTTCTGTGGACAAGGGATTTAACTGATATTTGGACAGTTCCTGGATGCGTCTTTTGGACTTTTTAGAGTTCTGTGGGTCCCTAGAACAGCAATGAAGGTTTCTGTGGACAAGGGATTCAACTGGGATTTAGACAGTTCCTGGGCGCGTCATTTGGAATTTTTAGGGTTTTGTGGGTTCCTAGGACAAGAATAAGGGTTTCTGTGGACAAGGGATTCAACTGTGATTTGGCCAGCTCTTGGGTTCGTTATTTGGACTTTTTAGGGTTCTGTGGGTTCCTAGGACAGTAATGAAGGTTTCTGTGGACAAGGGATTCAAGTGGGATTTGGCCAGTTCCTGGGTGCGTTATTTGGACTTTTTTGGAATTCTGTGGGTTCCTAGGGCAAGAATGAAGGTTTCTGTGGACAAGGGATTCAAGTGGGATTTGGGCAGTTCCTGGGTGCGTTATTTGGACTTTTTAGGGTTCTGTGGGCTCCTAGGACAGGAATGAAGGTTTCTGTGGACAAGGGTCAACTAGGATTTGGGCAGTTCCTGGATGCGTCATTTGGCATTTTTGAGGGTTCTGTGGGTTCCTAGGAGAGGAATGAATGTTTCTGTGGACAAAGGATTCAACTTGGATTTGGCCAGTTCCTGGGTACGTCTTTTTAACTTTTTTTGGGTTCTGTGGGTTCCTAAGACAGGAATTAAGGTTTCTGTGGACAAGGGACTTAACTGGGATGTGGACAGTTCCTGGATGCGTCATTTGGCATTTTTGAGGGTTCTGTGGGTTCCTAGGAGAGGAATGAATGTTTCTGTAGACAAGGGATTCAACTGAGATTTGGACAGTTCCCGGGTGCGTCATTTAGAATTCTAAGATTTCTGTGGGTTCCTAGAAGAGGAATGAGGGTTTTTGTGGACAAGGGATTCCACTGGGATTTGGCATCATTTAAATGCAATTTAAGCTGCGAAATGTCATCCTACACTTTAAAAAATTTGAGGGATTGAAATTGGATCACTGAAAAAACCAATGATTATAAAGACCACCACCAATGGTGGTACCATTCTACTCATGAAAGAGTAGAGTTTTCTTTGTTTCTTTAATAAAGTGCAAGTGTTTTTTCTGCGGGCGAAAAATGTGAATTAAAAATTGTCGCGATTCAGGAATGAGCACCGCAGGCGATTTTTTATAAAAATTTTTTATTATTGTTGTTTTATATATTGTTTTATGTATAATGAGCAAGAAACAATCATCAACATCAACAACAGAGTTGAGCCTGTTGTATTTTTCACGATAATTTAAAAGTGTTTTCCTTGTAAATTTGATCATGGCGAAATTTTGTGAAATTATCTTTCACGCACTTAAACATTTGCACTGAATTTTCAAACTTTCACGATTTTTAACTCTTAAACCATTTGAGACTGACAAAATTGTATTGCACCAATAGGTAAGGGACGGCGATATACATTTAAAAAGAATAAGAAAAAAATATTTTAGCATGGGCCCTAAAGTAGAATTATGCCCTCTCTTATTCTTGTTGTTTGTTTACAATTCGGAAAAGGCATGGTAAAAAACACATTTTTTAATGATTTTCCTTGCACGGAATGGTGATAACAGCTATCTATCTATCTAGTTATTTATATAACTCCAGTTCTGTGTTTATATAACTCCAATAATTTTCCAATTATTTAAATGTTATATTTTATCCTTTATAAAAAAGCTTATGAAAGAAGGTCGTAATTAATTTACAAATAAATTTTATGGCAGAGCCCGGCCGTTGAAAATATGATTATTTGTGTGTGTTTACACACAATAAATTACAAATCTAAGTTTTCAAAAGAAACAAATCTTCATGTCGTCATAGTTTAATATCAGCTAACTGCTGAAGCTAAGATCGACTGTGAAATAGAAGAGCAACAACAACTAGCACAACAAAATCTTTGAGTATTTAGAAAAAGCTTTGATCTATCTTCGAATAATAGAACATACTTTCCCTGAAAGTATGCCTCACAAATTAGAAGAACTTTAAGCTGCTTTCATATCATTTGTATTCTCGTACCGCAATTCAGGGTAATTTACTAATTGCATTCGTGAAACAACTAGAAAATTGAGGGCTTAGTGGATCACAGCAAGAATCACGAAAAAAGGCTACTGATGAGTTGGTGTAGCGGCCAACGAAACAGCTGTCTAGTCTGCTATGTGATTGATACTCTATATAGGGTATTGTTGTTGTTAGTTGTTTTTCCTTCAGTTGTTTTCTTCGGAAAGCAACATTGACCTTGAGCTCGATAAAACATAACCTTTAAATAATTGAAAAATTATTGGAGTTATATAAACACAGAACTTAAAAAATATATTAATTTTAGCAAGAACTTGTTAAATATATCTTTGTTAAAGTTTCGTATGAGAATTATACTAAAATTTTTGCGATATTGGAAAATTTAAAAATTCATGGCAACATGTAAACAGCATAAAATCCACAAATCGAAAGATATTGCAAAGTTCTTTTTGATTCAAATAATTAAGGCTCTAAGCTATAAATTTGCATACTTTCTTTTACAAATTTGCAACATTTTTTTCCATGCCTAATTTTGTCCCACTCGGTACACTGTGCGACGCATATTCTAAACGAGATCTAACAGAGGATAGGAAAAGGAATTTTAAAGTTCATGGACCATTGAAGCTCGTACAATTTCTCCTTAAGAACGTATACATAGAATGAGATTTAGATAGCGTACAAGTCAAATGCCGAACAAATGAAAAATTTTGAGTCAAAAAAAATTGTGGAATAATATGTTTACAGACAATTTTGAACTCTGTAAATTTACAACAAATGTTCACCATCACTTCTCCAATTGTCCCCTCTTCTACTTAGCAGATAACTGACTTCCGAATCAACACAATTCTTATGCATTTATAGGGGAAATCCCCTGAGCGTTGGTTCAAGCTATAAGGAAAGAAAAAAAAATAAATGCCACTGATATCAAGTTATTGTTCTGATTTACAAATTTAAAAAAAAATTTAATATTTTCAGGATTATTATGTCTGGAAAACACTTATGACTGCAATATCAAATGATGTTTCTAATGAAATGTTGATCGTCGTTACTTCGGTAATGTGTAATCTGCTTTTGGAATTTTCACCATCAAAAGAACCAATGATAAACTCTGGAATTATAGAAATATTATGTGGACTCACCGAAAACAATGATCCAGCATTGCGTTTAAATGCAATATGGGCCATTATGAACATGGCATTTCAATCTAATCAACAAGTTAAAACAAAAATTATAAACACAATTGGAACAGATAGAATATTAAAACTTCTGAGTGATGATGATAACAAAATTGTAATGAAAACTCTTGGACTACTCCGAAATTTACTGAGTAAATCATTGCATATTGATTACATAATGTCAATTCATTCAGCTGAGGTCATGAAGGCAGTAAACTTAGTACTTGAATCGGATAATTCATCTGAAATTAAAGAACAAGCTTTATGTATTGTTGCAAATATAGCCGCTGGAGCCCAAGAAAGAGATTACATTATGGACGATGAGTTTCTAATGCAGCGCTTGAGTGAATTTTTGGTAAGTTTGCCCTTCATTTCTTAATATTTGTATATAAAAGGCGAGCACAATGCTCTGCACCCAATATCGATGAAAATGTAACTATTTTTTGCGATTATTAGTTTCTTCCCAACATGTACTGTCCTGAAAAATGTTCAGCCTGAAAGTATGCACAGAAAATTGATTTAATACTTATCGGTGACATGCTTGCATTTTATATGTGTGTATACTTTCAGGCTGAACATTTTTCAGAACAGTATGTTGTAAAAGCACTAATAATAGCAAAAACTAATTACAGTTTGAGCGTTAATGCTTCTTGTACTTCAAATGCTTCTTTCATACTAGTCTTATATATATGACGCGAAGCCAAAATTATGTCCAGCGTAAAGCTTTTAAAATTAAGCCCGATTTTAATAAATTTGGTATTGATGAAAGGTTTGGACCTGTAGATTACAATGTCCCTTAAAAATTGAAGCTTTTTTTTATTTCTTACGCCCTCAATTTTTTTGTATGATGTTGAAAGAAATGTAAATAAAATTTGGTGTACCTAGGACCATGAGAACCTGTGCCGGCAAGTATCGGTACTTGTAACCAAAGTCTTAGGGTCCAAATTGACCCCATAATTATAAAAAAGCCTGTGTTTCATATAAAAGCTTTGTTTAAACAAAATAAAGCTTTTTTAAGCAATAATATTCCCCTAAAATAATAACTCTAAATAAAAGTACAAATTAACATAAATTAACCAATTTCATGTGTTCCCAAAATTACCCAAAAAATATTGAAATAAAGATTTTTCATTTATGTTTTTTTTTATTTTTTCAAATGAATTCTTCTGTTTCCTCTTCTTCTTCTTGTAAGTTCCCACAAATGGCTCCAGGAGCTTCTGGATTTTTTACACTATACCAGTGCTCGAGTCTCGCCGTCGCTTGATGGAAACGTTCGCCATGCTTATCAGATTCGGTTGATGATTGTTGACCGAATTTTTCTGCGTGGCAATGCAAGAAATCTATTTTCAGCTTAAGATGCTCTGTTAGGAGACGTTTGTTGAAGTTTACTTACAAAAAGAAACATATATGAATAAACTTGGTGTCATTTTGGGGACCCATAAAATTGGATACATTTTAATATTGCTTAAAAGAGTTAATTTTTTTGTTTGTTTAAACAAAGCTTTTATATGAAACACAGACTTTTTCATTATGGGGTCAATTCGGACCCTAAGAGTTTGGTTTTGAGTTTGGTTACTCTGTTCTATCAAATTATTTCCCAGGTAATTTTTCATATTTCTCCTGAAGACAGGAAGCCGCTAAAGCTAATAAAAAACAGTTTTTAAAACAAAATCTGCAATAACATGTACCTGACTTCGAAACTCGAATTATTCGAAAACGGGCCAAAGGATTAAAAACGGAAAACGCCATTAAGCTCAGCGTCTCTTAATTATACTGAAAAGATATGTTGCAAGCTTGTTTGCAAAAAGTGCCCGATTCGTGCTCAATGTAATTATCAAATTTTTTAATATTTATATCAGATGTTTTCTTCTATTTAAACTTTTTAATTTTACTTGTGAAGGAATAAATCACAAAATAGTATAACAATAGTATTACGAAACAAAATAATCAAATACTAAATACTTAACCATAGTTTGCATACAATTAAAAACGCCATCTTTGTGAACATGTAAACTATAACAAATTGCACTCAAAAATAAAAAATATGGAAATATTAAAGTTGTATGCAATATATACGCAACATATCGCTACCTTAATATAGAAAGGCCCTAACTCATTTTTTTTTTACATTATAGGAGAAGAAAAAACTTAATAAAAAACCAAGTTTTACAATTTCTGCAGTAAAAAAAAATTGTAACAATTTCAATTTCAATTTATTGATCAAATATGTTAGCATATAAGAATAATTTTCTTTTGCATGCCGCAGGTTAAATAAATAAGATAATAAAATTTAACTATAAGATTATTAATATTATTAAAATTAGATAACAACAAGTGAGTGATGAATTAAAAACTTAAATTATGGAACATTTATATTAATATTGAACGAATTTAAAATTATAAAAATAATATACAACAATTTTGAGAACTTTAAATAATTTCTTAAAATAATAACAAAAAATAAAAATTATCAAAATTTGCTTGCACTTATAATAAGAACAATATAAGAACAAAGCATAAATCTAACCAAACTAACATATTATGAAGAAGAATAATATTAAAAGAGAAATGCAAGTATAGTTAGGAAAAATATTCAAATATTAAACGCTTAAAGGCTTTTTGGTTGGAAATGACTTTAATGCTGTTTGGTAGAGAATTCCACAGTCTTATTGCACTGACGAAAAACAGCCTGCTAGAAGTTTTGTAATAGTAGCTCGGAATCAGCAGGTTCATATTTCTACTTAACCTACAGAACTGAAGTTTTTCATACAAATAATGTGGGCAACGCGAGTAGATTATTTTATGCAGAAATGTACAATTTCTTGCTTCGAGATAACGAAATAAACAGCGACCATGTAGCTTAGTGCGAAAGAAGGATACATGATCGAACCTCTTCAGTCCATAGACGTAACGGGCAGCGTTATTTAGAGCAACTAACAATTTGTGGGATAAACGTGAATCTAAATTGCTATAAACTACTTCCGAGTAAGTGATGATGGGCATCAGTAGTTGTAATACAAGTTTTCGTTTTGTTTCGATGGGAACAAACGCCGGGGTCATTCTTAGGTTCCGTAAAACAAAGTAGACTTTACTCACGCAGGAATTAATGTGATCCTCTCTGGACAAGAAGCTATTTATTTTAAACCCAAGGTTAGATGCCTTAGTAACAACTTCCAGTTCAACGTTATTGAGTAGAATTGGGGGTAGATCAAACTTTAAGAAAGGTGTTTTAGATATTGGTAGAATGTATGATTTTTAATGGGGTTTAGTTTGAGTTTATTATCTTTAGACCATTCAGCAACATTATCTTAATCTTCATTCATTCTTACACACAAATCTTCAATGAGCCCGCTAGGTCTAGACAAATATAATTGAAGATCATCAACGTACGCATGCATTGTGACGTTTTTGCATATATCGAAAATATCATTGACGAACAAGGTAAATAGAAGTGGATCTAGAACCGAGCCTTGGGGAACTCCAGTATTAGTATTCTTGAGTATTAGTAGAGTAATTAAACCCTACTTTAACTCCATCTGACCTTTCGCTTAAATAACTTTCCAATAACCGAACTGAAGTATCGGAGAATCCAAAATTGAACTTTAGTTTTTATATAAAATATTATGGTTTACTGAGTCAAAGGCTTTGGAAAAGTCCAGTAAGCATAGTAGGGTTAGATGTCCCATATCAAAGTGTATTCTAACATCATCCAATACTTTGACTTTTGCAGAGGAGCAGCTATGGCCAGGGCGGAACCCAAATTGAAGGTCCGAAATGAGACCAAATGTGTGTACATGACTTGAAATCTGCTCAGTCATTAAAGATTCGCAGACCTTTAATATCGAAGACAGCAAGCTAATTGGTCTAAAGTCAGATGGCTCACTCGCATAAGATTTTTTTGCAATTGGAATAATGGTCGCTACCTTCCAAATTGCAGGATAACACGAGGTTGTAAAGATGTGGTTAATTATGTGCACGAGCGGGCTGAGCACATAAGGCAATATAAGTTTAACAAACTTTATGGATATGCCATCTTCACCAGACGCGCTTGATTTTATTTTTGTTGTGCAGCGGGCGACATCCATTTCACTAACCGCGCTAAAATTAAACTGAGTAGGGAAGATAGAATGACCAATATGGTTAATGGATTCATTTGAATCATCAGACAACGAGTTAGCAGTGAAAAAATTGTTGAGGTGATTGGGATCAATTGGGCAAGATTCGATATTCTTTTTGCTAATTCCTATACTTTTTAAGTTTTCTCACAGCCTTTTCGATGACAGTGAGGGACTGAGCTTAGTCAAATAATTTTGTTTTTTGGGCAACCTAACAGCTGACGTAGCTTCGTTCCTTGAAATTTTATGAGCCTCTCAGTTAGCCACGGTTGGTACATCACTTATAGTTTTTAATAAAAAAAAAGTTTGCAAAAAATTGGAGCTAAAGGACTTTATTTATTACAAAGTTTTCCCTTCTTCTATTGAGTTAGGGCCTTTTGATATAGGTCCTTTCTATATTAAAGTAGCGATATGCAAGTTGTATGCAAGATGTATGCAAGTTATATGCAAGTTGTATGCAACGTATGCAAGTAGCATGCAATGTACGCGAGAGATATGCAACGTATTCAAGTTGTATGCAACGTATGCAGGAGCCTTGAAAAAAAACTGAAAGTTTTTACACGCCAATATAAACAAATTGAACTGTTGACTCCCCAGCTCTTCACAGTTGGTTAAAGAATTGTTTTAAATTAATAAAATCAAATAAAATTTAAAAAAATTTAATTGACTTTTTAATAAAATTCATAATTTTTGTAATTGATTTAGCAGTAACAATGGATTTGTTTTGACAAATAAAAATTCTTAAACCAACTTTGAAGAGCTGAAGAGTCAACAGTTCAATTTGTTTAAATAACAGATTACAAATAAAAAAAAAACAAAGTTGAAGCAACAGCTTATCTGTTAGTTAAACAGTTAATTTGGGGTAATATTAACGCAACCAACTATTAACAGAACAGTTAATTCTGTTAAAATATTAACGGTTAAAACAGTTAATTCAACAAAAAATTATCATCAGTTGATCAACTGTTATTTTGACAGTTTCGTCTGTGCGATAGGATCGAACAGTGAAATCTGTTGTTTCAAAACATAAATTGTTTGATATCACAACATTTTTCCCCTCAGTGTATGCACATGTTTCAATGAATGTCGGCACGGGTTGTGGTGGTCCAAATGAGCAGAAATTTATTTTTCGTGTGTTTTAAAGATAACCGAGTGATCTAAGTATATAAGTGTTTAAAAATCAGAGCATTTTTCGACTTTTGGTGACCTTTTCGTTAAAGTACCTAAATTCAACCTAAAAAACGGAATGGAAGAAACGGTATGTTGGCAACACTGGAATTTAAACATTTTTTCGACTAAAAATTAAAAATATTTTGCTAGAATTATCGAAGGTGCTCCAAGTGAGAGCATAAGCTTGTCGATTTTTCATGATTTTTTTGTGATCGAAATGCCAGAAATGGTTACTTTAAGAATTTTTGAAAAAAAGTCAAGTTTCAACAGGTATAACTTTTTCCCGAATTTCGGCTTTTTTCAATTTCTTGTAGAAAATAGCCATAGCGCAGTGAGAAGCGTGAGTGGTCCATACGCCAGAGAACCGTGGTTCAATTCTCACCGAAAGAAAGTTTTTTCAATTGCATTAATTTTTCTGTTCGGCTGTCACGTCTCTGCAGATAATGACAAACCTCAGAGAGTAAAAACCTAAAGAACATATGCCCTTCGCAGTCGGCATAAAACTTGTAGGTCCAGTTTTCGATCAATATCACAACACGCACAACACAATTGATCATAAGAAGTTCGGTCAAAGTCCTTTCAAGGGCTGAAATGGCCATTTATATACATATATTAGAGTGGTCTTTATTTGATGGAGACAATATTTTTTTCTGATCTTTACGAGCATACCGATGTTTTCTTCCTTAACATGAGAGGGGTAAACTGTGAAATTTTCAGGAAAATATTGATATTAACACGAGCCGCAAGCGACCTCTATATGGAAAATCTGATTTGTATGGAAAAATAGTGCAATTTTTCCAAAAAAATCCCAATTACATTTTTTTAGGCTCAAATTTTCAAAACCTGGTAGGCACTTAGTTTTTTATTTAATATTTTTCCTTAAAATGAGTCATCAAACATGAAAATCTGAGTTAAATTAACTTACTTACTTACTTAGGTGGCCGCAACAACCCGTGTTCGGGTTTTGGCCGACCTCATCAGCTCTCGCCAGGCGCCTCTGCTTTGCGCGCGCCTTCTCCAATTGGATACACCAAGTGCGGTTAGGGCTTCCTCGGCCTGGTCCATCCATCGGAGAAATGGTCTCCCTCGTCGTCTATATATGGAATTGTTGTTGTTAGTTGTTATTCCTTCAGTTGTTTTCTTCGGAAAGCAACATTGACCTTGAGCTCGACAAAATATAACCTTTAATAATTGAAAAACTATTGGAGTTATATAAACACATAACTTAAAACTTATGAAAGAAGGTCGTAATTAATTTACAAATAAATTCTATGGCAGAGCCCGGCCGTTGAAAATATGATTATTTGTGTGTATTTACACACAATAAGTTAAAAATCTAAGTTTTCAAAAGAAACAAATCTTCATGTCGTCATAGTTTAATATCAGCTAACTGCTGAAGCTAAGATCGACTGTGAAATAGAAGAGCAACAACAACTAGCACAACAAAATCTTTGAGTATTTAGAAAAGCTTTGATCTATCTTCGAATAATAGAACACACTTTCCCTGAAAGTATGCTTCACAAATTAGAAGAATTTTAAGCTGCTTTCATATCATTTGTATTCTCGTACCGCAATTCAGGGTAATTTACTAATTGCATTCGTGAAACAAGTAGAAAATTAAGAGCTTAGTGGATCACAGCAAGAATCACGATTAAAGGCTACTGATGAGTTGGTGTAGCGGCCAACGAAACAGCTGTCTAGTCTGCTATGTGATTGATATTCTATATAGGGTATTGTTGTTGTTAGTTGTTATTCCTTCAGTTGTTTTCTTCGGAAAGCAACATTGACCTTGAGCTCGACAAAATATAACCTTTAATAATTGAAAAACTATTGGAGTTATATAAACACATAACTTAAAACTTATGAAAGAAGGTCGTAATTAATTTACAAATAAATTCTATGGCAGAGCCCGGCCGTTGAAAATATGATTATTTGTGTGTGTTTACACACAATAAATTACAAATCTAAGTTTTCAAAAGAAACAAATCTTCATGTCGTCATAGTTTAATATCAGCTAACTGCTGAAGCTCAGATCGACTGTGAAATAGAAGAGCAACAACAACTAGCACAACAAAATCTTTGAGTATTTAGAAAAAGCTTTGATCTATCTTCGAATAATAGAACATACTTTCCCTGAAAGTATGCTTCACAAATTAGAAGAACTTTAAGCTGCTTTCATATCATTTGTATTCTCGTACCGCAATTCAGGGTAATTTACTAATTGCATTCGTGAAACAAGTACAAAATTAAGAGCTTAGTGGATCACAGCAAGAATCACGATTAAAGGCTACTGATGAGTTGGTGTAGCGGCCAACGAAACAGCTGTCTAGTCTGCTATGTGATTGATACTCTATATAGGGTATTGTTGTTGTTAGTTGTTATTCCTTCAGTTGTTTTCTTCGGAAAGCAACATTGCCCTTGAGTTCGACAAAATATAACATTTAATAATTGAAAAATTATTGGAGTTATATAAACATATATTTTTTTAAATATATTTAAAAGTAAAAATAATACAAAATTAATCTTAACTTGTAGTACTAGTCAACGCTGTTGACTGTTGTAGTCAACGCGATTTGAAGTCGGTTTCTAATCGTTAAAACAACTAACGCGTTTTTTCTTTTATGCAGTGTATAAAGTGTCTAAAGTCCATATAAAAATATAAAATAATAAAAATATATATATTTTTTTTAAATATATTTAAAAGTAAAAATAATACAAAATTAATCTTAACGTGTAGTACTAGTCAACGCTGTTTTAGTATTCGATTTAAAGTCGATTTCTAATCGTGTGATCTGCCTATGACGTGCATGGCATGTAAAGGCACTTATCATAAACTTTGTGCTAACCTTGATGGCAATCAATATGAACTTTTAAATTTTCATCCAAACATCGTGTTTTTGTGTGACAAGTGTCTTTTGTTACAAAATAACATTGTATCTGCACTTGAACTATTGACAAGTGAAATAAATTGCCTTAAAAAAATGTTCTCTGAGTTCTACCGAAAAGTGGTCGTTGACCCTCCTACTATTGCGGTGTCTAACTCTCATAGGATTGAGTCTCTTGATGTACCTCGCTTGCGTCCCCGTAAAGCAACACCCGCTACTAGTGTACCCTCTCTCGCTTGCTTCCGCGTAAACATGTACCTGCTGCTGGACCCCCTTCTGGGTCATCGTCTGCTGCTGTGCCTGCTGAAGTTTCAGTTGTTATTCCAGTGCTCTCTGCTGATTCTGCTTTAACTTCTGCTTCATCTGCTGCTCCTGCTCTTTTGTTATCCATGGTTGAATTATAAGGTTGTCGCAGGGCTGATCGTACTCTCTTCTGAGTACCCATAATTGTCAAAATCAGTAAATTGTGCGAATGAATACGAAAGAAGAACAGATGAAAAACAGAGCATTTGCCGATTTGGTATGAGCTGTCAACTTCGATTTGACAATTATGGGTACTCGCTCTCTTCCTTGCGACAACCTTATTATTCAACCATGCTGTTATCTAGCGACAAATTTATTTACACGACCTATGCTGATGTGTGCTCTATGGATCCATTGCTCTCTGCCAATCGTGCTCCTCCACCTTTTTTTACTACTTCTCCTACTTCGTATGCAAATATTTGCTCTGCTGGTCCATCGCTCTCTGATGGTTGCGCTTTGCCTTCGGTTGCTGGCCAATTGCCGGCACCTGTAACTTTATTGAGTGCAGATTTGCCGACTGTTTCTTTAAATAATTTACATTCTGAATCGAAATATATAACAAAAAATAAACGCTCTCGAGCTGTTGTTGGTAATAATGAGTGAACTGATTTGGATGTTTATGCCTCAATGGAGTATGTACACTTATCTTCTTTTAAACCAACAGTAAGTGAAGATGATATTATTACTTATGTACAAAAATATGCTAAAGATAAAAGAGAAGATGTTGAGTGTTTCAAGCTCATAAAAAATAGTGTCTCTTTGAGTGACTTAAGGTATGTAAACTTTAAACTTGGAATTGAAATAATATTAAAGTCCGTCCTTTTCGGCCTGCTCAAAGACTAGTAGGCCTCCTAAACCTGCAGAAATAACTGCTGTGGATATATCTACTAATGTTCATGCTATTGATGGAAACAATTTCAGAAGTCTTAGCTCTCTTAAAATTTATTTCCAAAATATTTCTGGAATGAGGACGAAAAGTGATGTTGTTTTTGCTGCTGCTGCTGCTAACGATTGTGATATTATGGTGCTTGTTGAAACTTGGCTCAACAATGATTTCAGAGATGAAGAATTCTTCGATCCTAATATTTATTTTGTGTATCGAAAAGATAGAGATATCTCAAGAACTGGTTACTCTCGAGGTGGCGGCGTTCTTATTGCTGTCAAGCGTTTGTTTAGAATGTCGGTTACAAGTTTACTAAACAAAGATCGTCTTCTGGACCAGCTGTGCGTATCTAAAGGGTGATTTTTTAAGAGCTTGATAACTTTTTTTTTAAAAAAAACGCATAAAATTTGCAAAATCTCATCGGTTCTTTATTTGAAACGTTAGATTGGTCCATGACATTTACTTTTTGAAGATAATTTCATTTAAATGTTGACCGCGGCTGCGTCTTAGCTGGTCCATTCGGAAAGTCCAATTTTGGGCAACTTTTTCGAGCATTTCGGCCGGAATAGCCCGAATTTCTTCGGAAATGTTGTCTTCCAAAGCTGGAATAGTTGCTGGCTTATTTCTGTAGACTTTAGACTTGACGTAGCCCCACAAAAAATAGTCTAAAGGCGTCAAATCGCATGATCTTGGTGGCCAACTTACCGGTCCATTTCTTGAGATTAATTGTTCTCCGAAGTTTTCCCTCAAAATGGCCATAGAATCGCGAGCTGTGTGGCATGTAGCGCCATCTTGTTGAAACCACATGTCAACCAAGTTCAGTTCTTCCATTTTTGGCAACAAAAAAAATGCTCGAAAAAGTTGCCCAAAATTGGACTTTCCGAATGGACCACCTAAGACGCAGCCGCGGTCAACATTTAAATGAAATTATCTTCAAAAAGTAAATGTCATGGACCAATCTAACGTTTCAAATAAAGAACCGATGAGATTTTGCAAATTTTATAAGTTTTTTTTAAAAAAAAAGTTATCAAGCTCTTAAAAAATCACCCTTTATTACAGGACCAACTAAAACAAATTTGCAATTGCATAAATTTCTTAACTAAATAAAATTAATAACTACATTATTAATATTAAACATCTTTTTGATTTGTGGCTAGAATGTCATACAGATAAAACAGTGAAACCTCAATATCTAAATATTTTATTCGAAAAAGTGTGCAAAAAGTTAAATGTTAATTTCAACAATGAACTTATTGGCAAAGAAAAAGTAAACAAATTTTATAAATCGATTTTAAAAATTTAAAAAATTGTGATTATTCTAAGGAAAAAGTGTTAAAAAAACATGAGAAAATATGTGTCCCAAAAAATAAAAAAGGTTTTGATACAATTCAACATCAGATGTTAAACGCGGACGTTCACAAAAATGTTATGAGGAGCCTTCGCATTATACATAACGTTAGAAGATGCGTAATATATCAAAAGGCATTAGCTGAAGTCAAGCATTAGATATATGCTACCCTCATTTACGAAGTCGTCGTGAATTAGTAAAGTTAATGCGATTGAAGGTTTATTAAATGACGATTATGCAAAGTTGGTAAATATGCGGCAAGTATAACGTTGCTTATCAGTGTTTAAAGACACCTTGAAAATTCCTTCTGGTATGTAAGTCTTGAAATAATTGAAATTTTTGCAATCAAAAGGCCAAAGTACTTTACAAAAATTTATAACTTCTTTTGTAACAGTACTACTTAATAACCTTACTTCCATGTGCTAATAATCACCTTGTAAGATTATTGGAAGACATATGAGAGTTTTTTTATTACAATTATATTTAGCTTAATAAATTATCTTTATAATACAAAAAGCCGGATTTAAAAATAGCTGTTTGTTTAAAAGTTCCAGATTTTTGAACACATATCTCGTCGAAAAAGTGCACTGTGCAGCAGTTGTAAGCTTCATTTCGTTTGAAAACTAAATTTTTAATTGAACTTGTAAACCAGGGTGGTTGATCAGACTTGATTTTTGATTTTATTCGCACAAATTTTTCAAACAGTTGATTAACATTATTTTTTAACAACGTAATTTGCTCGTTAACTGTTGGCATGTTGTATAATCTGAACCAGTCTGTGATTTCCAAGTCAAAAGCAAGTGCATTAAAATCTATATATTTAAAATCCATGTACATTATTTTTTGTTCGGGTGTACATAAGGTATAAACCAAAATCATATATATTAGGGTGGCCGCTGCTTGTATGGGAAAATTTATTTCAGTAGTATTATTAAACGATCCCCCTTAAAATATGCGAATAGATGGAAATTGTTCAATTATGAAGTTTCAGAAGTATCCGCAGAGATTTAGAGGTGGCTCGAGCCGGTAGAATTATCGAAAAATATGATTTTGTTGCGTTTTTGCGTTTTGCCCACTTCTGAAATATATTATACGAACCGTGAACATAAAAACAAATATTAATACATATTCTATAGTCGATTACCTTTCTATCAACCCAAATATCATAAAAATCGGTTGACAACTTAGGAAGTTATGGCCATTTATAATTTTTAAAAATTAAACTATAGAACAACCCAAGCCGTTAGCCTCACCTTCTTGAGGAGCTCTGCTGCTCTGCCATTAAAAACTCGTCAGCTTCGTAAATTGCAATTATTCATCTTGTTTTTGTAAATATTCTATCGCAAAGTATAACTATTTTCATCAATTCTTCGGTTTCAGAACACAGAAACAGCTGTTTTTAGTTTACATGTCGTAACCTGAACGTGAGTTAGGAAGGTTTGATGATCATCGATTTTCGATGTTCATCGATGTTAAGACATAAAATCAATGTTAAGACAAAACACCGATAACGCCTTATCTCAAACATCCTAACATCGATGTCACGAACATATAATCAACGTCTTTAAATTTCACTCTTGTATGAACGCTATCACAAAGTATTTCACCAAATTCCGAACGCAACAAAAAAAATGAAAAAAGTAACTCTCTGTCCCTGTCTACTACACAGTGTATAGCTGTGTTGTTTCGTCGTAAATACAGTTGATATTATTTTTTTTTAGGTTTGCTGAGAGGGGTTATATGAATATTGTTAGTAGATCTCTGACTGTTTTAAATCCTAGCAAATTCTTCCAAATTACTATTTTTGCAATCAATTGGCAAGAAATATTGGAATTAATAATTTTTTCTTATAATTTGTATTTCTCACTCTAATAATTTATTTTCTGAATAAGTAAATCCATCGATTTACACTGCTTTTTTTATAGATAACTAAAAAAAGACCAAATGGCCATTTCAGCCCTTGAAAGGACTTTGACTGAGCTTCTTATGATTAATTGTGTTGTGATATGTTTGAACACAAATTATCGAGAACTAAACCTACAAGCTTTATGCCGACTCCAAACGGCTTACGTTCTCAAGTAGCTTTTCATGGCAGTTTTTACTCTTTGAGGTTTGCCATTGTCTGCAGAGAGGTGACGGCCGATTAGAAAAATTAATTCAATTCAAAAACATTCTGTGTCAGATGGGATTTAAATCTGGTTTGTATTGAATTCAAGCCACGCACCTCAACCAATCCGCCACGGCCGCCACTATTATTGATATCTATGTATGCAAAAAACATCGATATTGGCCAAAAGCGATGTTTTTTGTTCGATTTCTACTACTTTTTTAAATGAAGACCCTTTTAAGTGGAATGATAATGAAGCTTATAAGAAAGGAAGGATTATAATTCATAATTAAAGTGTAGTGAATGATGCAGCAGAACTTGGAGTGAAATTAATTGAAGAATACAATAAAGTATTAACCAAAAAAGAAGAAGAAAAGCAATATTTATTGCAAGTGGTTGCTGACTATCGGAAAAACTTTGTAAAATTGTCAATAGATTTTTTACATTTTCTCAGACAAGCAAACAAGTAAGGATTTACAAACATTAATACTTAAGAATTAGGTTATAAATATGATACAGTAACTCAAGAATAATAACAATTAACAGCATGTATAAAAATATTCTTATTACCACTGAACTCAATATAAATTTTAGAACTAAGAAAATTATACTCTTTTAGAGCTCTATTCAAAGGCTTATACATTAAATAATTTTCTCTACAAAAGTTAATTTTAAAATAATCAAAATGATATAGATTTCTTACGGGAACATTAAAATTAATTGCACTTAACAAATATGGACAATCAATGTTACCACAAACAATGTCAAAAGAAATATTAACGACTGAATAATACGCCTAGATTCAAGCGATTTTAAATTTAATAACATACAACGAGCATTATAAGACGGTGAAAGTTCGACAAAGTTAAACGATGGCAGTGCAAATTTTAAAAATTTTTTCTGTACTCGTTCAAGCCTAAGTGTATGAATAGCATAGTGGGGGTTCCATATATAAGAGGCGAATTCTACACGAGATCTTACAAACGATACAAAAAGACACTTCAATGTATATGGATCGGAAAAGTTAGAACAGTTCCGCCTTAAAAAAGCGTACATTGAATAAGATTTAGATAGCGTGCATGACAAATGTCGAAGAAATGAAAAACTTGCATCAAAGCAAACTCTCAAATCTAAAATTTCATGAACACGCGTTAACTAGGCGTTACCGATATTAAAAGTATTCTTGAAAATATTTTTAATTTTGGCATAGGAAACATAAAAATATTTATTAATATTAAGGAATAAACGGTTTCGAATGCACCATTCAAAAACTGCATTTAGATCACGTTGGAGAGCAAGCACATCAAAACTGTTGCGAACAACATTGTATATTTTAAGATCATCAGCATATACTCGTATGTAATAAAAAATTTGAGAAGGAAAAACAGCTGCTAATATCGTTAATAAATGTAATAAAAAGAAGAGGACCTAAAATACTACCCTGTGGGACGCCAGATGATGCTATAAAAGAGATAGATTTAACGTTATCTACTTCAGAGATCGGACGGTAGTTAGACACACAATTTTTTCTTCCCGACTTAAAGACGGGTAATCGCCGCAACTTTCCATTTAATTATAAAATCTCCGGAAAGAAGAGATTTGTTGAAAATTTGACACAAAGGCTTGACAACAGATATTGCACATTTCTTAAGACAACAAGCAGATAAACCATTAATATCTGATTTCATCGAATTTTATAAGCCAAAAATCCCATTTAAAATATCCCTTTCATTGAGAGAAAGGTGCCTTAAGTTAAACATAGACTCAATTCCATCGAGGACTCTCAAATCAATCAAGTTAGAATCCATTAAAAAGTTAGATTTTAAAAAATCTGCAAAAAGATTCACGGAATCTAGAATGTTAGCAGAAACTTTATCATCCTAAATTAAAGATGATAGTATAAAACAGCTATTATTCTTGGACTGAACAAAACGCCAAAAAACTTTAGGGTTAGTTTTGATTTTCTTCTCAATACCAAGAATATGCTGTTTGTATAAAAATTTATCTAAGAAATTAGATTCACGAGAAAAATGCAAATATATATCTTTGTGCAGATCATTGTTTGTGGCTTTGTAGAGTTTATAAAATTTATTTCTTAAATTCTTTAGCTTTTTTAAACCTTTGGTATACCACGGAAGCCTAAGAATCTTATTCTTCAAAATAGGATCATTATGATACATAATTTCATATAGCTGTTAATAAAGAGATCAAAGCAGAAAATCGAATATTTATTGTCAAAAGCATTAATTCAGTCCAAACCAGCAATCGCGATATTGAGAATGTCAAAATTACACAAATTATAATTAAATATTATACTCGTATCAGAATCCGAAGGTCTGTGTTCTAGGAAATGAATAAATTCAACAATCAAAATTAGTGGTAGATGATGCATATCCGAGGGCGAAATTGGAAAAGCACAGACATCTAATTCAAATATAATGTTACCGCTGACAAAAGTCTCTAATTAGACGTGGTACTGATTAGTTGTATTTTTTGATTCCTCATGCTGTGTGCAAAGTGTGTTAGTGACTTGTCGTGCGACGCTTTTATTGTTTGTATTTATTGCAAAAATGCATTTCATAAACGCTGTCTTAGTTTTACTGACATTCAGTTTGAACTTTTAATTAATAATCGCAACATTTTGTATGCCTGCGATGTGTGTCTGAATACGCCAATTGATTTATTATCAAAAGTTGACAATTTGTCTAACGAGATTTGCAATCTTAAATCTATTTTATTGAAGAGTGTATGTGTTGGGGTCACTGACCGAGTGCCTCCAGAAATTAATTTGCCAAATGTGGTTGTTGCTGGTCGCCAAAGTCGTGCTCTTTGGCTAGCCCAAATCTTGATTCTCTCGCTGTTCAGCGCATGCATAGTCGCAAGCCAGCTGTTCCTGTTAAAATTGTTGCTGAACCATGCGTACCGACACGCAATACTCGTGAAGAAGCTTTGTCTCGCTTACGCAAACGGAAACCTGCTAATGCTGCACCTCAGTTAATCGCGCCTTCTGCTTTATCATCTGCTTCGTTAGAAAATTCTAATGCATTGAGTTCTGATGTAAGAGATGCTGCACCTGTTGCTGTTGTTGCTGCTGATGATGTTGTTGTTCTGGATGACTCGCTCTCTTCGGCTACTGTGGTTGTTGCTACGGCGCGCTCTGATTTTGTTGCTACAGATGAGTCTATGAATGCTCATACTTACTCTTCGGTATTACATGCTGCACCTCTTGCTGACGTTCAAACGCAGTCTAGTATGGATTTTGCTTGGTCTACCGTGGAGAGGAAGAAACGAAAAAATCGCTCTGATGTCATTGTTGGTTGCAATGATAATCATGATCTTGATGTTGTTGCTGGGAATATGATGAAGTTTGTACACTTGTCGTCATTCAAACCCTCTGTTTCTGGAGAGAGCATAATTAACTATGTTCATAAACATGCGTCAATTGCTAAGAACAAATAGGTTTGCTACAAGCTCATTAAGAAAGGTGCTAGGCTGGAAGACCTGCGCAGAGTTAGCTTCAAACTTGGAG
Organism: Coremacera marginata; assembly: GCA_914767935.1. Taxonomy (NCBI): domain Eukaryota; kingdom Metazoa; phylum Arthropoda; class Insecta; order Diptera; family Sciomyzidae; genus Coremacera; species Coremacera marginata. Next base: position 95,349,395 of record OU612047.1, on the reverse strand, counting down.
TTTCGGAAGAGTCTTTTGGTGCCATTCTTAGCCCGTCTCTTTGGCAAGAGAACGTAAAAGTAAGACCATTTATAAATTTTCTAAGGGAGCGATAGAAGAGTCGAAAGATTTTATTTGCTTGCAGTCTACTGATCTCAATGTGAGTTGCAATATAAAAATATATTTTCAAAATATGTCCGGGACTCGTACCAAATCTGATGCAATTTTCAAATATACATCGGATGGTGATTTTGATGTTATTGTTTTCGTCGAAACATGGCTCAATGATGACTTCTTTGATGGTGAATTTTTTGATACATCAGTCTATCAGGTGTTTCGGAAAGACAGAGATTTTGTCAAAACTGATTGTACACGTGGTGGTGGTGTGCTTGTGGCAGTTAAGCGTTCTTTTCGATGCTCTTTATGTTCGTTGCAAAATGCAGATTCATTACTGGATCAACTTGGCGTTGTTATCGCTAGTCCCCGTGGATCGTTGTATATATTAGTTTCTTATATTCCGCCTAACAGTTCTGATTCTATCTATGCTGCGCATGCAGATAATATTTTATCTTTTAGTTCTGTTTTAGATAGTAATAATCATGTATGCGTCCTGGGTGATTTTAATTTGAGCAAGATCGTATGTAGTTACTTTGACAAAGTTCTAACTGCTACTAATATCAATTTGGCTCATGAGATTTACTTTATTGATAGTTTACTCAGTATGGATCTATTACAAGTCAATTATTTTGCTAATAGCTTAAAGCGAATTTTGGATTTAGTTTTTCTTTCGAATAATATTAAATTTGATATATCTGAATGCGTTTTTCCGATTTCTCAAGCTAATCTTCACCATGTGCCGCTTATCCTTAATGTTAATTTTTATGATTTTGTTGAAAATGAGAATAATTTAGTCAATCTTTTGAACTTTAAGTCTTGTAATTTTGAGTACTTAAGTGAATGTTTTCAAAACTTAAATTGGAGGGAACTTTTTAATAACAAAAACGTCGCAGCATGCTTTGAGCTATTTAAATCACATATTCTTGATGTGTGTGTTTCTAATATCTCGCGATTACCGGATAAATCTCATAAGTTACCCTGGTATACTAAAGGGTTAAAAAAGTTAAAAAATTTACGTAATAAATTTCTTAAGTTATTTAAATCAACTAATCTAATTGAGCATAAATGCAAATATGTGCATTATATGAGGGAATTCAACTTCTTAAATAAGTTTTTGTATAAGCAATATATTCTGCGCTTTGAAAATAATATTAGTGCTAACCCTAAAGCATTTTGGAATTTTATCCAATCCAAAAAGAGTGACTCTTACATCCCCTCGTCGATGACTTACAATGGCGCAGTATCAACCTCACTCATTGATACTGTCAACCTTTTTGCTAACTTTTTTAAATCCAACTATAATGATGAAACAGCGACGATTGATCCGTCTTTTTTGGCTAATATTGATGAAATAGTTGACTTTGGATCTTTATCCTTGTCTGAAAGTGATGTTTTCAATGCGATGTTGGCTTTGAAAAGCTCTGTTAAAGCTGACAGTGATGGAATTTCTTCCATTGTGCTTCTTAGATGTGCAAAAGTATTGTCTGTACCCCTCTGCACTATTTTTAATAAATCTTTAGCCACGGGTTCCTTTATTGATTGTTGGAAAATTGCAGCAATTACGCCAATTTTCAAAACTGGCTCTAAAAATGATGTGTCTAATTATAGACCAATTTCCAAGCTATCAAATGTCTCAAAACTTTTTGAAAGCATTGTCAAAGATAAGCTCTATTTTACCTTTAAACGTTTTATCTGTTCTCAACAACATGGCTTTGTTTCCGGGAAGTCTACTGTAACTAATCTAGCTGTTTTTTCGGAGTTCTGCATTTCTTCTGTTGCCCTGGGCAATAAAGTTGATGTTCTTTATACGGACTTCACAAAAGCCTTTGATAAAGTTCCACATAATTTACTAGTGGCCAAGCTGGCTAAAATGGGATGCCACTAATTTTTTCTAGAATGGATTAAATCATACTTGAGCTCTCGCTCTTGTTTTGTTTCTATAAACAATGTAAATTCCGCAAAATTTATTGCATCGTCTGGTGTTCCTCAAGGAAGTATACTTGGCCCCCTTTTTTTTATTCTCTATATTAACGACATTTGTAATTGCTTTAGATCTTCACAATTTTTAATGTATGCGGATGACCTCAAAATTTTTAAGGAAATATATTGCCCGGTTGATATCACAGCGTTACAGTCAGACCTGGATAATGTTTTTAACTGGTGCAGTATTAATGGTTTACCAATAAATATAAGGAAATGTTTTCACATGTCCTATTTTAAGGTTTCTAATGTTATTACTTCCAGTTATTCTCTGGGTGAGTCACTATTACAGTCAGTAAATACTATTCGGGACTTGGGAGTTATCTTTGACTCAAAGCTAACATTCATTGACCATCTAAATTTTATAATTCCTAAAGCGTACTCTTTGCTTGCGTTTATACGAAGAAATAGTTCTGAGTTTGAGGATCCACACACTTTCAAATGTCTTTACAATTCGTTTGTAAGATCTAGGTTAGAATATGCAGCAATAATTTGGAACCCGTTTTATGCCACGCACTCTTTTCGATTGGAAAGGATTCAAAAATCTTTTTCTAAAATTGCATTGCGACCTTTATTTGTTGACTTTATGCCCTCGTATAATGCAAGATGCTTGCTTTTGGGTCTTAAAACTCTAGAAACAAGAAGGAAGATTAGTTCTTTAGTCTTCATATACGATATTTTAGTCGGAAATATTGATTGTTCATCCCTGCTTGAACAAATTATGTTTAATGTACCTTCAAGGCAGCTGCGACGTTTTAAAATATTTTTTATTAAACAATTTAGAACTAATTATGCTAAAAATGAGCCTATTACAAGGGCTTTGTCTTTATATAATGATTTATCATTAAATAATTTTTTTGAATTTGCTGTTTCTAAAGAAGTTTTTAAAAAGTATATTAATAGTTTATTCTTACTTTAGCCTAATTGTTATTTTAAATAGTCTCTAGTCTGTAAGGAAATTGTTCCAATGACTGAATAAATTGAATAAATAAAAATAAATAAATAAAAAAATAAGATCTAGAATCCTATATAATTTATTAACAAAAGAATTTATTTGTGACAAATCTACACTCATAAAGGAATCCACTAAAAAAATTAATGTGAATGATTAATATTACTGGGAGTCAGAAAAATACCATTTGACAAAAAAAAAACCACTTTACTGAAGATAAGTTAAAATCACCGAAAATACATAAGTGATTATCTCTATTCAAATTTGAAGCAAGGTCGACAATAATATTGACATGCGCAGCATACAGATCACCAGCACTGTTAGGAGGAACATAAGAGACACAGACAAAAATCACGCCAGTTGATCCTGTAATAGATACGCACAGCTGGTCCAGAAGACGACTTTTGTTTAGTAAACTTGTAACCGATATTCTAAACAAACGCTTGACAGCAATAAGAACGCCGCCACCTCGAGAGTAACCAGTTCTTGAGATATCTCTATCTTTTCGATACACAAAATAAATATTAGGATCGAAGAATTCATAACATCAAAATCGTTAGCATCAGCAGCAGCAAAAACAACATCACTTTTCGTCCTCAATCCAGAAATATTTTGGAAATAAATTTTAAGAGAGCTAAGACTTCTGAAACTGTTGTCTTAAGAAATGTGCAATATCTGTTGTCAAGCCTTTGTGTCAAATTTTCAATAAATCTCTTCTTTCCGGAGATTTTATAAGTATATGGAAAGTTGCGGCGATTACCCCTGTCTTTATGTCGGGAAGAAAAAATTGTGTCTAACTACCGTCCGATCTCTAAACTTTCAAACACACCTAAACTTTTTGAATATATAGTGAAAAATAAGCTTGAGTCTTCTTTAAACTGATAATTACACCTTCGCAGCATGGGTTTGTTCATGGGCGGTCAACAACAACAAACTTAGCCGTTTTTACCAACTTCTGTATGTCATCTTTTTCAGATGGCTACCAAGTTGATACCATCTTCACTGATTTTGCCAAGGCCTTTGACAAAGTTTCCCATAATATATTAATTGCTAAGCTTTCTAAAATAGGTTTTCACTCTAACATTTTAAAATGGATCAAAAGTTATTTAACTGGCAGGCTCTGCTTTGTTGAAGTAGATATCGTTAAATCTATCTCTTTTATAGCATCATCTGGCGTCCCACAGGGTAATATTTTAGGTCCTCTTCTTTTTATTACATTTATTAACGATATTAGCAGCTGTTTTTCCTTCTCAAATTTTTTATTACATACGAGTATATGCTGATGATCTTAAAATATACAATGTTGTTCGCAACAGTTTTGATGTGCTTGCTCTCCAACGTGATCTAAATGCAGTTTTTGAATGGTGCATTCGAAACCGTTTATTCCTTAATATTAATAAATATTTTTATGTTTCCTATGCCAAAATTAAAAATATTTTCAAGAATACTTTTAATATCGGTAAAGCCTAGTTAACGCGTGTTCATGAAATTTTAGATTTGAGAGTTTGCTTTGATGCAAGTTTTTCATTTCTTCGACATTTGTCATGCACGCTATCTAAATCTTATTCAATGTACGCTTTTTTAAGGCGGAACTGTTCTAACTTTTCCGATCCATATACATTGAAGTGTCTTTTTGTATCGTTTGTAAGATCTTGTGTAGAATTCGCCTCTTATATATGGAACCCCTACTATGCTATTCATACACTTAGGCTTGAACGAATAAAGAAAAAATTTTTAAAATTTGCACTGCGATCGTTTAACTTTGTCGAACTTTTACCGTCTTATAATGCTCGTTGTATGTTATTAAATTTAAAATCGCTTGAATCTAGGCGTATTATTCAGTCGTTAATATTTCTTTTTGACATTGTTTGTGGTAACATTGATGGTCCATATTTGTTAAGTGCAATTAATTTTAATGTTCCCGTAAGAAATCTACATCATTTTGATTATTTTAAAATTAACTTTTGTAGAGCAAATTATTTAATATATAAGCCTTTGAATAGAGCTCTAAAAGAGTATAATTTTCTTAGTTCCAAAATTTATATTGATTTCAGTGGTAATAAGAATATTTTTATACATGCTCTTAATTGTTATTACTCTTGAGTTACTGTATCATATTTATAACCTAATTCTTAAGTATTAATGTTTGTAAACCCTTTACTTATTTGCTTATCTGAGAAAATTTTAAAAATCGATTGACAATAAACCAAACTAAACAAAAATAAACTAAGTTTTTCCGATAGTCAGCAACCACTTGCAATAAATATTGCTTTTCTTCTTCTTTTTTGGTTAATACTTTATTGTATTCTTCAATTAATGTCACTCCACGTTCTGCTGCATCATTCACTATATTTAAATTATGAATTAAAATCCTTCATTTCTTTAAGCTTCATTGTCATTCCACTAAAAAGGGTCGTCATTTAAAAAATTAGTAGAAATCGAACAAAAAACATCGATGTTGGCCAATATCGATGTTTTTTGCATACATAGATATCAATAATAGTGGCGGCCGTGGCGGATTGGTTGAGGTGCGTGGCTTGAATGCAATAGAAACCAGATTTAAATCCCATCTGACACAAAATGTTTTTGAATTGAATTAATTTTTCTAATCGGCCGTCACCTCTCTGCAGACAATGGCAAACCTCAAAGAGTAAAAACTGCCATGAAAAGCTACTTGAGAACGTTAGCCGTTTGGAGTCAGCATAAAGCTTGTAGGTTCAGTTCTCGATAATTTGTTTTCAAACATATCACAACACAATTAATCATAAGAAGCTCAGTCAAAGTCCTTTCAAGGGCTGGAATGGCCATTTGGTCTTTTTTTAGTTATCTATAAAAAAAGCGGTGTTAAATCGCTGGATTTACTTATTTAGAAAATAAATTATTAGAGTGGGAAATACAAATTATAAGAAAAAATTATTAATTCCAATATTTCTTGCCAATTGATTGCAAAAATAGTAATTTGGAAGAATTTGCTAGGATTTAAAACAGTCAGAGATCTACTAACAATATTCATATAACCCCTCTCAGCAAACCTAACAAAAATAATAACAACTGTATTTACGACGAAACAACACAGCTACACACTGTGTAGTAGACAGGGACAGAGAGTTACTTTTTTCATTTTTTTTGTTGCGTTCGGAATTTGGTGAAATACTTTGTGATAGCGTTCATACAAGAGTAAAATTTAAAGACGTCAATTATATGTTCGTGACATCGATGTTAGGATGCTTGAGATAAGGCGTTATCGATGTTTTGTCTAAACATTGATTTTATGTCTTAACATCGATGAACATCGAAAATCGATGATCATCAAACCTTCCTACCTCACGTTCAGGTTACGACATGTAAACAAAAAACAGCTGTTTCTATGTTCTGAAAACGAAGAATTGATGAAAATAGTTATACTTTGCGATAGAATATTTACAAAAACAAGATGAATAATTACAATTTACAAAGCTGACGAGTTTTTAATGGCAGAGCAGCAGAGCTCCTCAAGAAGGTGAGGCTAACGGCTTGGGTTGTTCTATAGTTTAATTTTTAAAAATTATAAATGGCCATAACTTCCTTATTTGTCAACCAATTTTTATGATATTTGGGTTGATAGAAAGGTAATCGACTATAGAATATGTATTAATATTTGTTTTTATGTTCACGGTTCGTATAATATATTTCAGAAGTGGGCAAAAAGCAAAAACGCAACAGAATCATATTTTTCGATAATACTACCGGCTCGAGCCACCTCTAAATCTCTGCGGATAAATCTGAAACTTCATAATTGACCAATTTCCATCTATTCGCATATTTTAAGGGGGATCGTTTAACAATACTACTGAAATAAATTTTTCCCATACAAGCAGGGGCCACCCTAATACAGCCCCGTATCTAGAACCTAAAGTCTGGGCATGCACAAGCATCAAGATTTTTTTTTCTGCAGTAAAAAACTTAAAATAAAGTGTTGATGCATAAAAATCATAATTTTTCATTAATTTAACTTATTTTTATTTAAGTTTAATATAACATATAATTTAAAATAAGAGATCATTAGGTTTTGTTAAAAAAGTTGCACTCTTCGATTTTTTGATTCATCAAATCTTCTCAATATTAAGTTCTTTTCAACTCTTTGTAATTCATCCGACTCAAAAGCTAAAAAAGAAAAGTTGCGTAAGCGCTCATTGGTCATTGACATTCGATTAATTGTTCCAATTCGCGACAACGAAGAAAAGGAAGCTTCATTCACAGATGTGCTGCAGCCAATTGTCTCAATTGCTTCTAACATAGTATACACTAAGGGTGTCCAAAAAATTAAAGTTGCTCCGATTTTCGATTGCCGGGCATTTTCTGTTTCCATTTCACCTAAAAAATGAGCACGTAAAATTTGAGCTCGGTAGCTTTAGTTTTGATAGACCCGGCTTGACCTTGAAAACTAAAAAATCTATTCATATGGCAATTTATTGACTTAAATTCATATTTTGATTTAATTTTTTTATAATTTTATTATCATGTAAATTTCTAGGTGAAAATAAAATGGCAAATAATAAATATTTAAGTTAAAACATATTTTTTTATTATATTAAATCTGATTTTTTATAGGAAGGATATTTTTTGCGGTATGATTCAACTATTTGAAGCAATAGTTGTTTTTCCTCTTCATTGTTAGTAAGCACTTTATTGTAATCTTTCATAAATTTGACACCCCTTTCAGCAGTGTCATTTACAACAAAAAGGTCGTTGCAAAAGAGACGACCTTCTTCAAAAAAATCGTTATTTTCCCATTTCGATGGATGCAAACATAAAAAATCTGCCGATAATCCGAATCGGGTAAAGAAATATTTTGTTTTATGGGAAACAAAATCGCTTAAATTGTGCGTTAGCAAAATTTTGTGATTTTCCATGCTCATATTGCGATTATTTTTCAATTCTATATTGGGGCTTATAGATTTTAAACGTTCAACCATTTTTTCTTTAACTTCTATTGAAACGTTTGGGTCGTAGAAGGATAAAGCTATTGACTCCTCCGACAAATGCCATAAATGATTTCTTATTTTGATTAATATTACTGCAGATACATTTGCATCAATTTTAGCGTATTCCACCGCATCTTTAATAAAATTTAAATCTTGCTTCGGAGCTGCAATCGGATTCGTGCAACCAAACCAGGCTTGAATGTACATTCGCACCAAAAAAATACAAATATCGCGTAGTCCATTTAGTTCTCTGGCAGTTAAATTAAATTGGTCTCTAAAAACAAAAATTTTTAAACAATAAATTCCCTTTGCCATCCAACGCGCGTGACTAGTTGGACCAGGAGTACGAAAGTTACCGAAATCTTCGTCAAGAAATATTAATGATAGTTCCAGAAACTCCCTATAGTCGTCGCGTGTGTGGGATTCTAATATTTTTTTGTGGCAATAGCTTTTAATGCCACTGCACTCAATATCCTTTAGATTAGCACGAATACCATCATCTTCAAGATCAAATTTAAAGGATTTTTTGTCGATATTTGCCCATGCTTTTGAAAACCGCTCGAATATGGTAACATCAGGAGCAGATGTTGATGACATTTTTAATTCAAAAACACTTCGCAAGACAATTTCATAGATATGGTGTCGGCACGCAAAGTTTAGTAACTTTCGATCCAAGCGTTACTGTAAATAAACGCATGCTCCAGTTTTTTCACCAGTATTGCTAGACGTGGTATCGAAACCCATTGCAGAAATTCGATCAGAGATGTTCCATTTGACCAACATATCGTAAACTACTGCAGCTATATTTTCTCCACTTGAAGATTTAACTTTAGGAGCACCAAGGAATTTTGATGTGCCACCAGAGCTAACGAGGATAGCAATCCTTTCAACTTTGTTGTTTCCAATTAAGTCGGGTAACATCTTACCATCCCAGTGCACGACCATGGGCTCTCTAGTATTAGTCTACATGTTAGATTAGAGATAAAATATAATACACTAGAAATAAGTATCATATGACACTAAATTACATTTTCAATAAAATTTGCTTGAATATTCTGCGATTCTCTTTGACGATTTTCTTGTCGAAGCCTGTGAAATGTGGAACGACTTATAACGAGATCATTATTTCCATGGTATAATGCATCTGCTGCTGCAGTTAAAATATGAACGGCTGCTCCGTCAGATACTTTGAAGTTATCAAGTGCAGAGAGTAGACGTGGTGTGATCCAATTAATACGGCGTCGTTTGGTGTTGCACATGTCCACATCATGAGTCACTTCATTTATATTGTCACCACTTTCTGATAAATCATGCTCAAATTCATCATCAAGATCGCTTAATAGACTTACATCTAAAATAAATTTTATATAAATAAAAAAAAATTTAATTGATTTTTAAATTGATTGATTTTTAAATTTAAAAAGACAAAAATTTCCTTCTGTGTATGGTTTAAAACATAAATTTTGTTAGCTTACCATATTCTTCCGACACTTTAAGTCTTTTCTGTCGGGATTTCTCCTTTTCATTCCGTTCGAGGGATCTTTTTTCTCGCCCGACCGTAACCATGTCGACACCGGCCAGGCAGCCTGGACGGCCTTTCTGTCTCTGCAGGATCAAAAACTGTTTGTCTTCTTCAATTTTTATTTGCTGAAGCGCATTTGCGTGTGCAATATCAAATAAATCTTCCAATGCATCGACAAATTTGTTTTCGGCTTGTTTGACTAGCCCCGTTCGTTTAGAAGACACAGTTTTCTGGATAAACTTCCACTCTTCATATAGCTTTGTTAGAAGTTTGACGCATTTATACATATCACGCGTGGGTATGCGTGCTTGTTGCCAAAAAATAAGTGTCGCATCAACCGCTAATTTAGCACTTTCTTTTGCATCCATTTTTGCAAAGCGCATATTATAAAAAAAACACTTGTAGAACTTGCTTTCTAGAAGGTAACTTAGCGCCACTAATTTGATTGGAAACATTTCCTATTAAATCAATTGATCTCATCGAAATATTACTAAGACGAGTTTTAATCGATTGACTAATTGATGTTTTTGCTTGGGACGATGTTGTAGGCAAATCTGACATGTTAATCACAATCACTGGTTTTAGTACTACACAAAAATTTAACAACTTGAAGCACTCGTAATTCCAATTGAACTATTCCGATATTTCTTCCTTTTTTAATAATTTTAAAATTTCACGCGCAGTCGCAGTTCATTTCAAACCATAGCAACGGCGCATACTTTGTTAAAAATTTCAAATTTAGTTAACAAGAGAAATTTGAAAACATCAAGGTAGCAATCTTTTTTAGAACGCGTAATGTTAAAAAGAAAATGACACAACATTTTCATTAATTATTCGATTTCAATGTAAGATAGCTCATTTTAAAGGTAATTTTATTAAAAAACTGATTACCTATATATATATTTTATATAAATAGTAAAATAACACGTAAATTAAAAAAAAATTAACAAAATGTCATATATTTTCATTTCTTTTTTATTTCAAGGTCACGCCGGGTCTATTAAACCTAAACCGATTGATCTTAAATTTCATACTTTATCATTTAACAGATAAAGAAACTAGAAAATGCCCGGCAATGGAAAATCAGAACAACTTTAATTTTGCTCATACAATCTTGAACACCCTTAGTATACACATTTGGAAAAGCGATTTTAAAATCACTGAAAGTTTGCAAAATAGACATATTTTCACTTTTAGTTTCAATTTTTTGTCTTTCGAAAAATGATTTTGCTGATCGAATCTCCCATTCTTCCGGCAGTGCGAAAAGTTTTGAAAGTGGTTGCAATGATTTAAATTCCAGCTTTTCAACAGAAGATGCCGCACTCAAAATATCGCTATTTTTTGTAAAGCGTTCTTTCAACTCATTGATAACAACGTCAAGGCACTTATAAAACAATGATTTCAGTGAATCTTCCCGGTCTATTGTCGGCCGTCCTCTACGCACAGGTTCGGTAAGTTGAAGCCTTTTGCGGATCTCCGTCGCTGCCGAGAGTAAGCGTTGAAAATTTTCGTCAGTTTTAAAGTTTTGAACATCTTCAATAAGTGAGTTTATAATAGGCATGGCAGCTCTATAGCCGACTTCACGTTTTTGTAGCAACGCATCTGTCGGTTGAATGAGCTGTAGTAGATTTTTGAACATGTGAGTGAGAAATAAGAATTTCAGCGAAGTGACTATCGCAAAAATCCCAATTGCTGTTGCGATTTCGTCACCATCAAATTTAATTTCATGTCCCTGTTGAATTTCCTCAAGAGCCGAAATGATTTCTTCATAATTATTGCTTATAGCGACGGTAGATTTAATATGACCTGCCCAGCGTGTTTCAATCAATTTTTTTCAGTTTTGAGCCCCCATATACTTTTGCAACACGATATTTTTTGAAAAACTTATAGATCATCTGGATTTGATCGAAATAAATTCGGGCATCGTTAACGGCGTCGCAAACTTTTTTCACAACCAAATGCAATTGATGATTGTAGCAGTGAATATATGGAATTTCACGTTGCAGTTCTTGTGCGATCACTGCTTGCACGCCGCCAAATCCGCCACTCATGACATTTGCTCCATCATAACACTGAACGAGAATTTTATTTATTTCAATGCCATACTTTTTTAAAGCATTAACTATAAGCTTGCCGATCGACACAGCGTGAACGTCCTCGCAACTTTCCATACCAACCAGAGATTCGTACGGCTTTCCGTCAATAACATATCTGAGTGCGATAGAAATCACTTCGACTCCATTTCGGTCCTTTGTTCCATCAGCATAGAGCGTCAAATACTGACTTTTGTTGATTTTTCGTACCAATTGGTTGCGAACACACTGTGCGATGATTGATATTAGGTCATTTTGTATATTCGGTGATATATACAAAGCATTGCGAGGCATTTCTTTGTGACATTGTTTCAATTTTTCGTCTTTGTCCAGAATAAATTTGAAGAATGCATTGAATAAGCCATTTTCTTCGTTTGCTACTTCATCCCAACTGCCTCTAAATAATCTAATATAATAACGACGTTTTTCCAATGCAGAATCACTAAGCAATTCAGAAATACCTTTATTCGTCTCTAACCGTCTTTTAGCTTCAATCTTATTGAGTACAGCGTTTTGTTGCGAACTTGATTTATGATGCCTGCCAAGTCCTCTGCCTTTAGTACATGCAATCGACCAGTTCCTAAAGCCACGACAAGTGAAAGATGGTTCAGTGTCCACACTTTGTTGCGATCCAAAATTACGACACACATTGCAAAAGATTGCATCTCTAGAAACTGAGTATTCTATCCAGTTATAGTTTTGACACCATTTTGGCTGAAAAGATCGATGCCCTTTTGTATTGTCTTGAGGAAAATTCATGTTTCTAAAATCCTGACCCAGAAACTCTGTGCCAATCGGTGAAATATCATTCGCCACACAGTTGAGTCCATTCTCTTCAGAATTAAAGTTACTTGTTATGAGTTCTTTTTTCGCATCGATTGTTATTGTTGGTTCACTTGGTACAAAGCTCGATTTCGATGTATCTGAATCTAAAACATATTTCGAAAATATTAATATATAAATCATATGGGTGCAGAAAATTTACTTGTCGCGGAAGAACCAGAAGCTTGTATCTTTTTAGGTGAACCGTTGGATCTCCATGATGAATTCAATGCAGAAGCAGATGCAGCCACAATAGCTGGTACCGTTGTTATGACATGTTGATCGCTTGGGGTTAGAGAGTTGCTGGAAGCGGTAATAGACACATCTGTAATAAAGGTGTCTCGCTCAAATCTGGATTTAAAACTGGCCAACACGTTTGCGCGATGGTGCGAAAAATTATGCAAAAAAATATGTAAATCAGCCATCACTTTTACCTGTGCTGCCTTTTGCAGTTCTGCTTGCGAAAAATGATTCCAATTTCGGCTGGATTTTAGTTTCTTTTTTATTTTTTCGTGACATAGTTTTATTTTCTTTAACATTTAATAGCACGAAGCGGGCAGCGAAAAAATCTGAATAATTGACTGTGATTGACGGTCAAATGACACTTTGCGCTTTATTGATTTTGACATTTAAGCATACGTTTAATTCGCGCAAGATATAAGTCACGTTCAAAGCGCGCAAGGCAGAGGGTATGTTCAACGTGAGTATGAAAATTTCACTTCTTACGATCGACCGCTCAAGAATCGCTCAGATTTTTTGATAGCACTGATTTAGGGACATTCTTAGTATTTAAAGATTCGTTCAAGGAAATTTTTTAAATCGATCAGAGCATGCGCACAGAATATAAGAGCATGCTTAGCATGCTCTCGCTGTACCCTAGATACGGGGCTGCCCTAATATATATGATTTTGGTTTATACCTTATGTACACCCGAACAAAAAATAATGTACATGGATTTTAAATATATAGATTTTAATGCACTTGCTTTTGACTTGGAAATCACAGACTGGTTCAGATTATACAACATGCCAACAGTTAACGAGCAAATTACGTTGTTAAAAAATAATGTTAATCAACTGTTTGAAAAATTTGTGCGAATAAAATCAAAAAACAAGTCTGATCAACCACCCTGGTTTACAAGTTCAATTAAAAATTTCGTTTTCAAACGAGATGCAGCTTACAACTGCTGCACAGTGCACTTCTTCGACCAGATATGTGTTCAAAAATCTGGAACTTTTAAATAAACAGCTATTTTTAATTCCGGCTTTTTTATTATAAAGATAATTTATTAAGCTAAATATAATTGGAATAAAAAAATCTCATATGTCTTCCAATAATCTTACAAGGTGATTATTAGCACATGGAAGTAAGGTTATTAAGTAGTATTGTTACAAAAGAAGTTATAAATTTTTGTAAAGCACTTTGGCCTTTTGATTTCAAAAATTTCAATTATTTCAAGACTTACATACCAGAAGGAATTTACAAGGTGTCTTTAAACACTGATAAACAACGTTATACTTGCCGCATATTTACCAACTTTGCATAATCGTCATTTAATAAACCTTCAATCGCATTAACTTTACTAATTCACGACGACTTCGTAAATGAGGGTAGCATATATCTAATGCTTGACTTCAGCTAATGCCTTTTGATATATTACACATCTTCTAACGTTATGTATAATGCGAAGGCTCCTCATAACATTTTTGTGAACGTCCGCGTTTAACATCTGATGTTGTATTGTATCAAAACCTTTTTTATTTTTTGGGACACATATTTTCTCATGTTTTTTTAACACTTTTTCCTTAGAATAATCACAATTTTTTAAATTTTTAAAATCGATTTATAAAATTTGTTTACTTTTTCTTTGCCAATAAGTTCATTGTTGAAATTAACATTTAACTTTTTGCACACTTTTTCGAATAAAATATTTAGATATTGAGGTTTCACTGTTTTATCTGTATGACATTCTAGCCACAAATCAAAAAGATGTTTAATATTAATAATGTAGTTAATCATTTTATGTAGTTATGAAATTTATGCAATTGCAAATTTAACACAAGCGCTAATAATCTTACTTAATACGCTATACTAAAAGGTAAGCTATTTAAATTGCAAACATTCAAAGTAACATACCAAAGCCGAAAGTTATATTTACAAATTTAAGAAAATTAATACTTGCCAATTTGTTCTGGTATAAAAGACCCGAAATGATTTAAAATTAATTAATATTCTAATATTTTCATTTATATTACCATTTGTATATTTTAATTTAAAATGAAAAAAATTCGATGAAGTAGGGTCTAACAAGTTTCAATGAGAGCTGACGAATTTTCATTAGTGTGTTTTCTTATTTGTTTACTTAAATGAAAAAAAAGGAGAACAAGCTGGACATAAGAAAATAAAAACAACCACATTACTAGAACAAGATACATGTTAATGTTAATGTTTTGTTTGGAGATGCGCACTGCGACCTATATAGATCTATTGTACCTCCTTCTTGATGCTCCGCTCTTGACGGATTACAGAATCTCATCCAGACCTAGTTCTCTGATGAATTTGAGAATATTTTTCAGTTCGATGGATGAGATTTCCTCTTGACTCAGCTCGTAGTTCCCCAGTGTTGCCTTGCGCTTGCGAGCTACTGAGTCACAGTTGGTAAGTAGGTGTATTGGAGTCTCCTCCGCTTCTTCGCAGAAACGGCAGTTGCTGTCGGTTTCGATGCCCAATTTCTTCAGGTGGTATTTCAGTTTACAGTGTCCTGTAAGAAACCCCGTAAGAATTCTTAGATTCGGTTTGCCTAAGCTTATGTGCAATTTTGCTCTCCGAGAGTTAAAATCTTTGAGGAGCACTTTGGATTGTTTTAGCTTTGGGAGGCTTTTCCAGAGGTTTGATATTTTGTATCTCTCCTCCCTTCTTAGTTCTTCTTTGATAGTGTGTGTGCCCAATCCGCAGAATGGTTCTGGTCCTATAAACTGTGTGGCTGCGCCTCGTCGCGCTAATTCATCAGCTTCTTCGTTACCATGAATTCCTTTATGTCCTGGGACCCAGAGTATAGTAACGGTGTTATTCTTGCCTAGCTCATTCAGTTTTGTTAGGCATTCCCATGTCATTTCTGATGATATTTCACAGGAAGCTAATGCTTTGATTGCTGCTTGGCTGTCCGACATCACAATTATGTCTTGACCTTTGTAACTCCTGTCCAGGTTAAATTGTGCGCACAGCTGTATTGCTAAGACCTCCGCCTGGAAGATACTGGGTGTTGTCCCCATAGGTACCGAGTGCCTGGTTCTTGGTCCATATACCCCTGCACCTATACCTTCCAGTGTTTTGGAGCCGTCCGTGTACCATGTTATACTGTGTGGTTTTGTGACTCGCGATATTATTTCACTATCCCACTCCTTCTTGGTACCAAGCTTAATTTCGAAGCGTTTTTCGAAGTTGTACCTTTTTACTATATCGTCTCTTGGTTGATCGATGTATGGTATCTGCCTTGCGATAACTTCTTTCTCTTTGTTGCTGATAGTTTTTCCTAATCCTGTTCCCTCTTTTGCAATGCCTATCAGGGTTCGCTTTGCTACTCCCTCTATGAAGAGGTGAAGAGGAGTTAGGTCGAGGATTACTTCTAATGCTGCTGTGGGGCAGGTCCTCATAGCTCCTGTAATGCATACGCAGGCAAGTCTTTGTACCTTTGTAAGCATGTTCCTCATTACTGATAACTTGGTTCTTTTGGCCCATGCTACTGCTCCGTAGGTGAGGATTGGTCTCACCATCATGGTGTACATCCAGCGAAGAATTGTAGGGTTACAGCCCCAGCTTTTCCCTGCCAGGTTCTTACATACCATTAGTGCGCGAGTTGCTTTATTTTTAATTTCCTCAGCATGTCTTCTCCAGAGAAGTTTAGGGTCTAGTGTAAGTCCTAGGTACTTTACTTCTGCTTTGAGAGGGAGTTCAGTGCCGTCCATTCTCATCGTTCTGAAGTTTGGCAGGCTTCTCTTGTTAGTGAAAGGTACTATGGTTGTTTTTGCTGGGTTGATGTTAAGCCCCACTGTGGTGCACCATTCCTTTGTTACTTTCAGCCCTCTCTGTATTAGGTCACAGAGTGTATTCTCGAACTTGCCTCTTGCTATTAGGGCTATATCGTCTGTGTAGCCTTGGCATTTTATGCCAGTATCGGTTAGCTTCGATAAGAGTTCGTCCACAACTAGGCTCCACAGCAGTGGGGATAAAACTCCACCTTGGGGGCAGCCTTTGGTTATTTTGATTCTTATTGTGGTGGTTCCCACTTTCGTTTCTGCAGTTCTAGTGCTAAGCATTTGGCAAATCCATGCGCTAAGCATACTGTGTACCCCTTTCTTGTACAGCGACCTTTTCACGGCCTCGTGGGATGTGTTGTCGAAAGCTCCCTCTATGTCTAGAAAGGCACATAGTACAGTTTCCTTGTTCTCGAGTGCTGACTGGATGTTGCTTGTCAGCTGGTATAGGGCGGATTCTGTGGACCTACCCGCCCTGTATGCATGCTGACAAGGGTGCATTGGCGCTTTCTCCAGAATCTCAGTTCTTAGATAGTTGTCTATCACCTTTTCCATTGTTTTATGAACAAAGGATGTGAGGCTGATTGGGCTGAAGGATTTAGGTAGCGTGTAGTCCTTTTTCCCTACTTTTGGTATGAAGGTGACTATAGACCTTCTCCATTTTCTTGGGATATAGCCCAGCGCAAGGCTGCTTTTAGTTATTTTAACTAGATGGGGTAGTATTGTCTCTGCACCTTTTTGCAGTAGTGCTGGAAAGATACCGTCTACCCCTGCTGATTTGAATGGTTGAAAGGTTCTTAGGGCCCATTCCAGACGAGCCTTTGTGCAAATGCTTGTGGCAAGTTTCCATTCCTCTTGGTTTGGAGCTGTCAGCCTTCCTGCCGCCTCACATTCACTAATTTGTGTGCTACCTGGGAAGTGAGTTTCTAGCAGGTGGCTGACCCGTTGCTCTTCTTTAAGCGTATAGCTTCCGTCTGGTAAAAGAAGTGACATATTTGTCTCCACTCTGCCTTTGGCCATTGCTTTATGGATCCTGGCTGCAGCTGGCGTGGAGGATATATCTTCGCAGAAGGTTCTAAAGCTTTGTCTTTTAGCTTTCCTGATTTCTTTGTTATACTCAGTTAGAGCCGCCGTGTAGTTATGCCATTCTCCGGTGCGCTTTGCAGTGTTGAAGCTGCATCGCACATTTTTCCGGAGCCTGGTCAGTTCGGCGCTCCACCACGGAGTATGTTTTGTTCTTGCCTTATTTCCTAGAGGACAACTAGTTTCGTAGGCATTATATATTGCATTGTTGACCTGCTCTACATAACATTCAAGTTCAAGGATGTTGCTGATTTTGCTCCTAGATTTTACATTTTGTAGGTTTTCTTTCAATAAACTGGTATATGTATCCCAATTTGTATTCTTAGGGTTCCTTCTGGGTACTGTCTCTTGGCACTTTGCCCCAAGTCTGATCTCGTCTACTTGTCGGTATCGGTGTTGTTTTTTTAGTGTGTGTTGTTATAGTAATTATTATAGTGAAAAATCTAAAATTTTTTAAATCGTTTGTATCAAAAACTATTATGAACTGTATTTATGTGTTTTTAAAAGAAAGAAATTAATTTTGTTTAGTAGTAATACAAACATTGTTTAGTTATATTGATTACATAATTTATGTTATTAATATAGAACAGTTTTTGTTGTACTTCACACAATCTAGTGTTTGTATGCCTAATTTTTTCTATTCCTCTTTGTGCGGTGTTTGTTTATCTGTTGTGCAGTGAGAGTCTCTAGTGTTGTTATTGTGCTTAACACTTTGTGTACGCTGCATTTTACTGTGCCAACCCTGAAAGCACATTTTACATTTAAAAACGCTCACAAAGCAATTGAAATTTTTTTCAATGGATTATTTTTCCATTGATAATATTGCTGCTTGTTCTTTGAACGAGCAATGCAAAAGCCAGAATATTCTGTACCCTATGTTCAGCTGTTCTGGCCCATGTGAGCGAATGTTCCACGCTTCTTGTGCTGGTATTTCTAAATCGTGCCTTGACGATTTAATTTCAGTCCGATCTGGTCTTCGCTGGTATTGTGCTTCGTGCAGGGCTCTTTCCCCGGATGAACTCTATTCTAAAATTAAGCTTTTTGGGGAAAGCCTTAACTTATTAAATAATAACTTCAGAGAAATTGTTTCATTTTTTAGCGAAGTTAGTGCCGCACCCACTACCAGCGTTTCTGATGAAATTACTGTTCAGGATAACATTTCGGTTCCTTCGTCCATGACTGCTTCTTCCGGAATTTTGTCAGTTTCATCAGAAAAAGACCCTAAAAGCTCTAAAAGAAAGAGGAAAAACAAAAACAAAAATAAGCGTCAGAAGGCGTCCTCCAGACCTTCCAAGGCAAAGCAGCCCTCAGCAATGCCATCAGAAAATAATAATACGGTGATTTCTTATACACCATCTTCTATTCCTCCATTGACTAGTAGTCCAAATACGATTTCAACTACGCCTAACAGTCATTTGACTTTAAGAGCAGTTTCGAGGACCAGAAATGTTTTCATTTCACGTCTTCAGCCCGACACATCAATAGAAAATATATTGACGTTTGTCAGGCAATCCAAGTTAGTGAACTCAAATGCATTCTGTTCATGCAAAAAAATTGGTAATAATCCTTCCCATGCTTCTTTCATTTTAACAGTTGCAGCCGATGATTTTACAACTGTTCTTAACTCTAATTTGTGGGCCGATAATATTCTTGTTACTGAGTTCAAGCCAAAAAATAAGCCTAAAAGGGTGACTCAAGCCGCCCGCCAGTCTCAAAAAAACTAAATAGGCTGTCCCTTTACTATCAAAATGTAAGGGGACTACGTTCTAAGACGCAGAGCTTATTTCTATCAACTCAAAATTGCTCTGAGGATATTATCGCGTTAACAGAAACGTGGCTGAACGGAAGCATTACTGATTTGGAATTGTTTGACAATAGTTTTCAAGTTTTTAGAAAAGACAGATACACTGACAATATTTCTTCTGTCGGTGGTGGTGTCCTTTTGGCTGTAAGGAACTGCTTTGTCAGTTTTATTGTTGACATTCCCTGCTCTTCTAATATTGAACTAATTTGCGTTAAAGTTATATATTGTAACTCTAATGTATATGTTATTAATGCGTATGTTCCTCCTAAGAGTAGTGTAGAGGTCTATGCAAGCCTTGCGGAGTGCATAGATTACATAATTGATTTACTTGACGTTAATGACGACATTTTATTATTGGGCGATTTTAATCTACCTGATTTAAAATGGCATTCTTCTGACGATGATACGTACTATTGTGCATCTAATTCGAAGACCCGCCAAGAACATATATTTGTTGATAATATATGTTCAGACTTACAACAAGTGAGTTGTATTTATAATAGTCTTGAAAGACTTCTTGACCTGGTCTTAACTACATACAGTAACAATGTTGTTGTTAAGAGGGCCTTTCATGCTCTAACTACTGTTGATGAATACCATCCACCATTGAGTATTTGGTACGAATCCGACAGAGAAAATATAGTAAATTCTAATTCAGCAGATAAGCTTTATGAATTCAATTTTAAAAAAGCTGACTTTTTGAAGTTGAATCAGTTGCTTCATGGCAAACTTAATGCAATTTTAGAATATATAAATGGAAATTGCCTTGATGACTCCATACATTTTTTTAATATGGAACTCTTTGCTGTGTTTTCTCAATCCGTACCTTATAGTCTCAAATTTGCGAGGAATTCTACGTACCCTTGGTACACAAAGGATTTAAAGACTCTTCGCAACAACAGGAATAGGGCATGGAAGAAATACATCTGTAGCTTGGGCTCAAACCACCTAGAAACTTACAAACGTTTGTTTCTGGAATTTGAAAATCGCTCAGCTACATTATATCACGAATATTTAGATAATGTTAAGCTGAGAATATTGACAGATCCAAAGAAATTTTGGGGATTCGTAAACACAAAGAAGAAATCTGATGGATTTCCTTCTTCATTTAGAACTCCCGAGGGATTTACTGACAATCCCGTCAAAATTTGTGGCCTTTTCGCCAATCTTTTTAAAGAATCATTCTGTTCAGATTCTTTTAATCCTGATGGAGAGTACTTTGAATATATGAATTCCGAACCCAGAGTATCTTTGGAACATATATCCTTCACTCCAGAGGATATTTTAATGTATATTAGATCGATCGATGAGGAGTTTGGTGCTGGACCTGACGGTGTTCCTGCCGCAGTGTTAACCGTTGTGTCAACAGCTGTTGGGTTTTATCCACATCGACAGTAGATGTACCCGGGTACTTCATACGTTTTGTATGGCAGATAGTTGCTTTTGATATACAAATATTAACTACTACCTGGATTCTTGTAATTTTCTGGTTTTTTTTTTTTTTATTTATTGGAAATATTGTCTAGTTAACAAAACTTTTATCATAATTTGGGAAAAAAAAAATTTGGTACCTAAATAATCCATTTTTACCAAAAATGGGAATTGCCAAAATCCATAAAAATTTAACAATTTCCAAATTCTTTTTTAATCCTTGTAATTTGATCCCTTTTTACCAAGAAAAATAATTAACATTGAATTTTCATTCGCAAAATTCCGTTATATTTGAACTGAAAATCAACCCCTCTTGCTCATAGTGCTATTTTTAGTACCTGCGCAGAATAATTATAACTCATAAAATATTTGTTCAATGTAAACATTTTTTTTTTGGAATGTGTAGGAAAACACGTCTACTAACAGGAACAAAAGGGTATTTGGGAATATCTTGCCTACCTACCCTTGCACAACCAGTTTTGCAGGCAGAAACATGATTTTTTGCGCAGGTTTCGTTTTGAGTAGTTTTGTATGCATAAGTCAGTTTATGTGCGATTTTTGAAGTGTAAAGACCTAAAAATTTATTTTGTGCGGCAAATATATAAAAAGTGAAAATAAAATGGCAGATGGTGAGTGGCTAGCTCCGCGTCGATTGAATGCACTACCGTATGAGGAGCAGCGTGACTATATACGCACATTTGTTGAGGCTTCTGACTCTGAAGAGAGTGACCACGAACAAGCGGTAGATCAAGAAGACTTAGAAGGAAATATTGATGACATTGGTGGTGAATCATCTGACGCTGAACAAGTCCAGGAAATTGTGTATCACCTAGAGGACGAGAGGGATTCAGACGAGGAGTATGAAGAACCGCCACTTGAAACTGGTGATTATTATACGGCAAGAGATGGCAATGTATGGTCGTCAATACCACCAATACCTGGACGAATACGTGCGCACAACGTTCTAAGAAGTCGCAATCCTGGACCAGTGCCATCGACAAATGGCTTGACAATGGCAGAAACCTTCAATCTTATGATGTCAAATGAAATATGTGATGTAATTATTCGAGAATCAAATAGAAAGGCAAGGCAAACTTTTGATGCGTACAATGAGCAGCATCCAGATGCGGAACCACGAATATGGGTGCCTATAACTGAAGTAGAATTTCGTGCATATTTGGGTGTGCTTTTGATGGCTGGCGTATGTCATTCCGGTTATGTTCATACCACTGACCTGTGGAAAACAACTTCACATCCATTATTTCGTGCATCAATGAGCTTACGCAGATTTTGGGCAATCAGCCGCTTCATACGCTTTGATAATGGAAACACTCGGAATGCACGCAAACAAAATGATAAGGCAGCTGCAATTACAGACGTATTCCTGATGCTAAATGCCACTCTGCGCAAGTATTATATATGTGGCACAAACGTTACCGTAGATGAGCAATTATACCCATATCGTGGTGGAACTGGCTTCACACAGTACATTCCATCCAAACCATCCAAATATGGAATAAAAATGTGGTGGGTCTGCGACGCCATTTCATCATATCCCGTGCAGGTAAATCAGTGTTCATACATTCATTTTATTATATCAACTTGTTGCAAATAAACTAAATGACTAATTCAAATTTCATTTTTCAATTTTTATTTTTTCAATACAGGGTCAAATTTATACTGGAATGGCAGCGTCCGGCGAACGTGAAAGAAACGTTGGTGAGCGTGTTGTGAAGGACTTAGTTGTCAACAATTTTGGTGGAAGTGGGCGAACAGTGGTATGCGACAATTTCTTTACAACATATAACTTAGCAAAAACTTTGATGGTGGACAACAGTTTGGCTTTGTTGGGCACTTGCAACAAAAGGCGTATGTTCGTGCCAGCATCATTTGCCAATCCTAAAGGACGTGAAGCAGAGTCTACGCTATTTGGATTCTGTAACAACATGACGATGTGCTCATACGTCCCAAAAAAAAATAAGGCTGTTGTGATGCTGTCTACTTGCCACGACACTACAGAAACTGCAGGTCCAAAACGGAAACCATTGCTCATACTTGATTATAACAAACATAAAGGCGGCGTGGATAATATGGATAAGTGCTTGACTGAATATTCAACCAAACGGCGCACAAATAGATGGCCTTTAGCATTTTTTTATAATATGCTTGACGTAGCTGCGTATGCTGCGTATGTTATATATATGGAAAACAACCCCCATCTAAAACCATCTACCAACCGCCGTAGGATATTTCTGCAGCAGCTCAGCGATCAGTTATGCAGACCACAAATCGATATAAGAGCGGACAATAGCCATATTACGCGCATATTTTCTACTAGACACGCTATGGAAGCCATATATGGTATGCCCTTGAAGATGAATGTTGGTGCACAAGAGGAAGAGGAACGTGACAGTTCTGGCCGCATAAAAAGAAAAGGAAACTGCTATATTTGCATTGCAAAACGCCAAACGAGAAAAGTATGTGCAATTTGTAATAAGCCTGTGTGCGCAGAGCACTCGAAGGATCATCCACAATGCCTCAGATGCTGCTAAAATTCATAAAATATATTTTTTACTTTCATTATAATGATTTTCTATAAATAAATAAACAAATTTCCATAAAATAAACTAAATATTTCCATTTATTTCTATATATTTGTATGAATTTTCATAGAAGTACCTGGGTACATCAGCTGTTGACGCTAGGTCATTTTCTAGTAACTGGGTTATATTTTCCAAACGGTCCAATTGACCTGAAATTTCACACCAATATCAATTACATATTTCCAAGCTATGATACGAAGTTTCATCAAGATTGGACCAGCCGCTTGGAAGATATAGCAATATAAAGTGAACTTTGCCATTTATTTCTATATATTTGTATGAATTTTCATACAAGTACCCGGGTACATCAGCAGTCGACGCCATTCCACTAACTTGAATTTGGGCTGTATCGACTGAACTGCTGCTCCAATCTTGATGAAACTTTTCCACATGATGCAAAAGTGTATGGTTGAGGATATCATGAAATTTCAGGTCAATCGGACTAACCGTTTGGAAGATACAGGAAAATTAAAGTTGCAAATGTACCCGTGGGCTCTACGATCGACACAACGGTTAACACAATGCGGTTCCGTTTTGAGTCAACCACTGTCTTTATTATTCAATAAATCTATTAACGAAAGTTATTTTCCACTTTTTTGGAAAAAATCATTTATAAGTCCTATTTTTAAAAAGGGTTGCAGGAACGATGTCAGTAACTATAGGCCTATCGCTAAGCTCTCATCGATTCCAAAACTTTTTGAGCGGATGGTGTACGATCGGGTGAAAATTCACTGTGGCAAAGTCATAACAACTCGTCAGCATGGTTTTGTGAATGGCAGATCCACTGTGTCTAATCTTCTCGATCTTACAACATTCTGCTTAAATTCTATTGATTCTCGTAACCAGGTCGATTGTGTTTACACTGACTTTAGTAATGCATTTGATAAGCTACCACACAATCTAATCTTATTTAAACTTGAGTTAATGGGATTTCCACAATATTTTGTGAACTGGATTAAATCGTATTTGGTGGAGCGATCTTATCAAATACGTTTCCGAGGCGCATTGTCTTCTGAATTTATTGCTGGATCAGGTGTTCCTCAGGGTAGTCACCTTGGTCCTCTTCTGTTTATTTTAGCTATCAATGATGTAACTCACGTCATTGAACACTCTCATCTGCTCATTTGCTCATTTATGCCGATGATATGAAAATATACAGAACGATTAATTCTAGAGATAATTCAGATCTACTCCAGTCTGATCTAAAATCCTTTGAAGTTTGGTGTTCTAAAAATAATATGTTTTTAAATCCAGATAAATGCCAAACTATGACCTTTTCGCGAAAAAGGAATAATTTTATTTTTGATTATAAGATTAAAGATACTGCCTTGAGTCGTGTAGACACCGTCAAAGACCTAGGTATATGCATAGATTCTAAGCTATCGTTTAACATTCATATTGATAATATTTGTAAAAAAGCATCTTCAATGCTTGGTTTTGTAAAACGCTGGGCCAAAGAATTTAATAGCATGATTACAACTACAACGTTGTATTATGCAATCGTGCGTCCTCACTTAGAGTATGCAAGTCAAGTGTGGTCCCCAAGTTACAATGTGCATGTTGATCGAATAGAAAGAATCCAAAAACGTTTTGTTCAGTTTGCTCTAAGGGGCTTAAGTGGAACTGACATATTAGACCTTCCTCCTTATGCGGATCGTTTAAAACTATTAAAAATGCAGTCTTTAGGTGATCGAAGGAAATCGGCAGATATCGTATATTTACACCAGCTCATAACAGGTGTATTCGATTCTCCAGAACTTCTTTCTCACATAAATTTTAACACTAACCGTAGAAGCAGTAGAAACGCTAACAACTTAATTTATTTGCCATTTAGTAGAACAAATTATATGGCTACTGCTCCTTTAAGTCGCATGAGTTCCTTTGTTAACAATTGTAGCGTTTTTGATGTTAATTTGTCAAAAGGTCAACTCAAAAGTAGATTAAAATTAGTTGTGTAAATAGATCTATGTATACGCATGGTTAGTTGTTACGTCTTGTGTTGTCCCTGAGCCCAACCCATTTATTGGTGGGTAAATTTTTCCCACATTAACTTGTTTGTGGTCACGGGTATCCATAACATTGATATTTTCAATGATTACTGGGTAGTGGCTTTAGATGGGTTAATGCTGAGGAAGTGCGATATAGCTGTAGTAGCTGAACTCTATTGTTATTGCATGTTGTAAAAAAAAAGTCTAAACTCTATTATTCTATGGTCAGACATTGATGGTTCCGGTGATACCTTCCAATCCCTAATCATACTCCCAACATATGGGCTTCCTATAGTGAGATCTAAGACCTCTTCTCTGGCCCTAGTTACAAAAGTAGGTGTTACCTCCACATTGAAAAATTCTAGGTTGTTACTTAATATATATTCTAGGAGGTACTCACCTCTGGTGTTGTCGTCTGTGCTTCCCCAGATGGTGTGGTGTGCATTGGCGTCGCAGCCGACTAAAAGTGGAAGGTTGTTTTTCCTGCAGTGCTCCACTAGTCGTTTTGTCTCCGCTGTGGGGATGCTGGTGTTATCTCCCGGGAAGTATGCGGATGCAATTACAATGGCGCGGTGTATACCGTTGGTCTCGATTTTTGTTTCGATGACAGCCAGATCCCGCGTCATAAATTCTGAAGACAAATATAATTAGTATTTTTCTGCATAAGGATACATGCTCTGGGGTCGTTTGTTCTATGATCCCAAGTTACCTGACTTTCTTTACAAAAGAGGCCTCTAATCTGGCCCCTGTAGCACCAGGGTTCTTGAATCAGCACGAAGCCCAATTGTTCTGTGGCGAACCTCCGGGCGATTACTGCTGATGCAGCTTTCGCGTGATGGAGGTTAACCTGGGCGAATTTCGTGCTGACTTTTGTGATGTGCATCATAGTGCGGGGCTGTTGCCCCGTTCTTCTTCAGGCAGCATTACTACTTCCTTTATCGGAGGTTCGTGGCAAGTCCCAATCGAGAGAGCGGCGAGGTCGATGCCCTCTGCCTGGTCTACGGTAGAGGTTGCCACAATTACAGAGACGGCGGAGGCGGGGTTCTCCGTGGCAGCTTCCACAGGTTGCTGTGCTGGTGGCGCTGTGTCAGTGGCCTCACTTAAGGCTGCTGCTGTGGTTGAACTGGTCGTTGGGGCGGGTTTTGTGCCCAACACCGGAATTGTTCCAAAGCGGAAGCTAATAGAGGAGCCCCTAGATTTTAAAGTCTCGAGTGACTCTCTATCTATTGATAGCGCGAGCATCGATCCGCTACCCTCATCCTTACAGCTTAGGATCTTCCAGGCCTCGGTGTTGAGGCCTTCATTTTGGGCGGCAATGAGTCCCATCGATCGGCTGAGTTCTTTGCTGGAACTTCTTGGCAAGAACATTCGAATGGTGTGTCCTTTGGGAACCTCTTCCCGAAGTTCGAGCCCTTTCCACTGCTGAAGCTTTGGTGCGACTGCTTGTAGCCATTCTGCTGTCGAGGTGTTCGCACAATCGACCAGTAGCAAGCCTGGCCGGAAGTGGATTCCCTCAAACTGTAGTTTGGTGGCCCAGCCCTTCACTACTTCGCTAAGAATAGCTTCTTCTAGCTCCGAGAGCTCTTCCGAACTTAACATTTGCCGGGGATATTCCTTTGGTAGGACCGCAATTGTTATGCCTTTGGCTACGCTGGCGTAGCTGGTCCTAGCTTTCTGCAATTCACTCGCGGGTCTCTTTGCCCCAGGCTCTGAACTGCTCTTGCTTTCAGGTGCAATCCTGACTTTTTTAAGTTCTGGCCGAAGAGGAGGGGTTATTTCGCTGCTGCTCCTCTTCTGTGCCTGTGGTTGTCGGGTGTTGCCCCGATGCTCTAGTGCTTTTTCACGAGCTGCTTCGGGTGCCATGCCCTGCTCCAGATACCTCAGGTACCATCTAGTGCCTGCTCCACTTAGGCCGACTCTTAGTGGGTCGTCTAGCCCTCCTGGTTCCCCACGCATAGGAAGGTGTATAGTGCGGCGTTTATTAGCGAAGGGCCTATTTCTACGCCCCTCAGCCGGACTTCCTTCCCTATTATGCCCTGGTCGTCTCCTCGATGTGGACGCGGTTTCGGTGCTGGGGATTCTTCTTTGAGCAGACGCCTTACTTCGGTGCTCGCTCGTTAGCGATGTGCGCGTCTTACTGGGGCTCGTGCTTGATCTCCGGTTGCTGGTACTTGGCCTGTGGTCATCTTTGTGGATGTTGTGCTCCACTTGACCACCGCCGTACGGCTCGTTCGAGATCTGCGTTCTGCAGTGCCTGTGATCGTCAGTGCGGATTCTTTGCTCCACTTGATCCCTACTGCGTGAGTTGGTTGGCACTCTAGCTGGAGGTAATCTCCACGGGTTGGTGCCCCGCCTGTGACCTTCATCTTGGGCTCTTTGCTCCATGAGGTCTGCTGCTTTGCTTGCGGTGATTCCCCGCAAGTCTTCAATTTTGTTGTTTTTGTTTTTGTTTTTTTTGCTCATTTTTATGGTTGACCGGTGGCTCGTGTCCGAGGACAAAAGCGTCGCAGTCTCTAATTATGGCTGGGAAAGGGTGGTCGACCATGCCAGAGCCCGCATACCATGGTAAGGCCACAGTTACTTCTTGAGGCGGCCAGGTATCAAGAAGGCACCGTTCGAGTACAGTCGGTATACACCCTGACTGCAAACCACCCAATGGGCACGGTATCGCGTGACACCCTGGGTTAGGGGGGGGTAGCCTTTGGTTCGCTGCTCCACAGAGTCTATCTGACCCAACAGGGAGGGACATCTTCCGCCAGCATAGCCATTGTGTCTCTGCAACTTAAGCCCCTACATCGCGTCAAGATTGCTACCAGGGTAGGGGAACAAGATACATAGAGTTGCTATAGGCAAGACAGCTGATTTTGAGGCTGTTTAAATTTTATACGTTGAAAACAATAAACAAAAGATTAACTTTGGTAAGCTTAAGAATACAACCAATTGACGGAAGGGATTTGTAAAGTGTTGCCAAGCTGATTTATTTTTACCTGAAACATTTTATTATAAATCTATTTAAACATACTGAAAACTCTGAAAAATTCACAAGTTTTTTTACAAAATTTAAAACTTTGCTCAAAGGGACTTTGTTCGAAGAGACCAGCGCGGACGAAAATCATTTTGTTCTTACAAGAGGAAACATTAATACTTCCTGTGGTGCATACCATTCCCGAACCCAATGGACTCCAAATTTGCGAAAATTTAAAATTAGTTGCAAAAAAGGGCTTTCACGTTTAATTTATTGTATTTATTTAGTTAGTGTATTTATTGAAGAGATATAATACTAAAGTTGGATAAAACTTAAAGACATAAAACACATAATTTTTACAAAAAAAAAAAAAAAAACAAAATGAAAAAACCTCTTATAATTTCTTCACAAGCTCCTTCAAAAGTTAAAACAAAAATAATTTTTTCACTCGTTGAAAAAAGCTGAAAAAGTTAAAACTTTTTGACCATAGATCTTTTTACCGAAAATAGTAAGAAAAAACAATGTACACTCCTAAAAAGCTTGGAAAATTTTAAATAAATCAAAAAAAAGAAAGGTTGAATTCCGATAACTTTTTTTTTGGTATAAAGCTTATTTTCGCACACATATCTGGTCGAAAAAGTGCACTATGCGCTGGAAGAGGTTTAAAAAACCAGATCTGTACACAGTCTTTGTACAAGAAATGTAGTGAAAGCGTGTAATGACGCAAAATTAGCACACTATGAACACAAATATGACTCAGCCGTTGCACTATGGTCCAGAAATCGGTCTTTTCGGCATAAACCTTATTTTTGAAATTCAAAATATTTTAAATATAAATATATATTGCAAGCATATTTTCCTTGTTCCGAAAAATATCTTTTTTCATACTACATGGCAACCCTCCTCATTTGTTTTCCGTCCTCATGAGTTTTCTGCATTATGACGCTTTCAATTGAAAAAAATTATGAAATTTTAAGTGCAAAGTTATTTATTATTTCTTAACTTACCTACGCCTTCATAATATTGAAGGTATGTTACTTAAAATACTGTAATTATCTTTTGTTATACTTTTGTTGTGTTTGAGAAATAATCTTTTGAGTGTGAAAAGTTTTTTTTTGCAAATTTTAGAAAACTTTTCCATGTTTCGTGGAACAAAACTAGTTGGATTGCCCACGATCTGTCATAAATTATATATGTGATGAAAGCGTTGAATCTGTACTTTCATTAGAGAGTAAATTTATCTGCATATACTTGCAACTTTCCAAAAAAAGAAATTGATTTCAGAATCAGTTAACCTCAGAAATGAAGAAATTTTCAATGAGTGGAGAGAGAATGGAAGGAAGAACAATGCTATTTCCAATTGGATTGCTGAAAAGTTACTATTGGGAACAAGTCTAGTTTAACCCATTTTAGCCCGCTGGTCGATTTTTCGACCACTAACTTTCAAATTAATTTCTGAAAAAAATAAAAAAGATTTTTTCAAACTCTTTCAGTTCAGTTAAATAGAAATTTAGAAAAAAAAATTAATTTTTTAAATATCCCGTTTTTACCTAATCAGGTAACCGGTTAAAAAAATACCTTTTTTGTCCATTTTTGAAAAAATCAGAAAAAAATATATAAATGTAATGTATAATAAAACTATTTATGTAAGCAGGCAGCCAAAAGACTAATATATGAGAATCACTTGGTTTTGGACAAAACAGGTATATTTAACTATGTGTTACCTGTGTGATAAAACACAGATGGTCGATTTTTCGACAAATGGCCCTATATGTATACATTTATTATAATATTTTCACATGTCACTTTTACATATATTTTATTTAATAAAAAAAAATATTTTATTTAAACTTTTTGAATTTTTGTATACAGATTGAGCCATTTTTCGAACACTTCGTAGCCGAAAAATTTTAGTTCCAAAAAATTTTAAACTTTGGAATTTTCTTAACTAGATCACTAATAACAAAATCTGAAAATTTCATTACAAAATTCCAACGCGTTCTTGTAGCGGAACAAAATGGGTTAATGAATCCGCTTAATTTCAAGATAAATGGCAAGACAAGGGAAATAAAAAATAAAAAAATTAAAAATTGGAGTTTTGGAAAGTGAAAAGTGGATTAAATAAGATATTTTTTAAGAAGAAGCATGGTGAATGGCTTGTGGGCCATAAATAAAACGTAATCTTTTAATCTTTCATATTCATCTTAAAAATCTATTGTTCTAACAAATGTTTAATTGATTTCAGAAATATTTACAAAGTTTCAATGTCTTATCTACAACTTTTAATATAAGACTTCTATAAAAAATGGGCGTGGCAGAAAATTTTTAACGTTTTGATTAAGGAAAAAAACACCATTTGCTAAAATAAAAACACGTTATAGAAATATAAAAATATTTCTTTAATTTTTTTATGTATTTCACAAATTTTAAGTGGAAGGTACCACGCCCAGCCAACCAGTTTCCAAAATTTTGTTGCATGTCTTGTGACTACTTGCGTCCATGTTCCAAATTTCAACAATACACCTTATATAGTTCGTAAGATATCCACATATATAAATTTTGGTTGTTCGAGATGTAGACATAGCAGTCCAGCAATTACGCCCATTTTTTATATATGCTTATTGATAATAGTAGAATTATATATGTGAAGTTTTAGCGCTCTGTCTTCATTACTTGAGTTTATGCCGCCAAATCTATTTTCTGGACCATAGTGCGTTGGTGGGAATCAAACTTGGAATATTATAAAGCAGATTGGAGTGGGCAAGGCTGCTACGCAAGCTTTTAGCAATGTTCGCGTGAATACACTGAGCAAAAAATTTATCGATCTTCCTCTTCCTAATCTAGTCGCAAACACATTTCCAGTATTAGAAAGTACCAAGATAGTGTTTTCCTAAATTCTTAAAAATTATTCTGTCAAAACTAGTCTCGTTTATTGCTCATCTTTTCATTACTACGAGTATTATTATGTCATCTTCATTCCCAACTAGCTGAAAAAGAGCCAAAAATTACCCCAATTCCTAAAACAGACAATGAATTCCGACCAATTGCAATTTTACCATTTTTATCAAAAGTGTTTGAATATATTATTTACAAGCAAATAAATCAGCATCTTAGAAATACTTTGCTTACTGATAGGCAATCCGAGCTTCGACCTAAGCGAAGCTGTGTTAGCACTAATGGATGTACCTGATGAAATTCGTAGAAACCTTATAAACCATTCGACACCGTTGATCACAATATCTTATGCGCGAAACTAGCGGAGTTTAATTTTCCTTCGGATGCCACAAGTTTTCTGTTATTATATCTGTCCGGGCGGACGCAGTCTGTAAACATTGGCAGTAATACTTCAGATTTACTTCAGTTGTTCGTGGCGTTCCTTAAAGGCCTCCGAGGGTTTTTCGACACTTTTTTAAAAAAGTTTTTTAAGCTGTATTCTATTTTCGATTAAATTTTTTTTAAATATTGAATTATAACTATTCAAGATTTATCCCTGACATTTTGGTCCAAGAATATTCGTCGATAAGGAGAAAAGTGCAATGCCGCGAAAGACCTTAAATTTGTGGTGAGCAAGACATCTGGAAGGTGGTTCATCTTTTTCTTTTAGCGTTTTTAGCGTTTATTCGTTGATTTGTGAAAAATATTAATTTTTGATAACTGACGGGCGTAGAAAGAAAATTTTAATTTTTTGTGAACGAAATTAAGGTCGTTTTAGGTCATAAATAAAAATAAAAAAAGTATCCAAAAACAAAATCGAACGATTAAACGCCCAAGAACTTTACTAAGCCAGAAAAATTTGTTTTTTTTTTCCAATGGACCAGTGTCCAGATACCTTGCGAACCGCAAATTTAAGGTATTTCGCGGCATTGTAAGGTGGAAAAACCTTAGCGACAAATATTTTTGGACAAAAATGTCATGGATAAATCTTGAATAGTTATATTCTAATAATTTACAAAAATTTTTGGTCTAAAATAAAATACAGCTTCAAAAAAAAAGAATTTAAAAAAGTGTTTTTTTTTTTTTTAAACTTCCGGAGGCCCTTAAGGTTCCATCTTGGGACCTCTTTTGTTTTCAGTTTACGTGAGCGACTTGCCAAATATTTTAACATCATGTCATGTGCAGATAATGTCCAGCTTTATATAAGTAGTCCCATAAATCAACTTGGCAGATGTGTGGACAACATAAACCAAGATCTAAAGCGAGTTTACTACTGGGCATGTGTCAACGGTCTTTGCTTGAACCCAAAAAAGTCAAAACGCCTCATTGTAAGCAGAAAACCAACCAATATCCCATCAACACTATTGTCAAAAATTGTTATCAATGATTCATGCATTGAAATTGTGAGTTCTACTAAAAGCCTGGGCATTGTCTTCAATAGTTCTCTAACTTGGACCAATCACATAAATATTACGGTAGAAAAAGTTTACGGTATGCCCCGCAACCTTTCGGCTACGCAAAATTTTGCTTGTAGGATCAGAATGCTTTTAGCAAGGGCATATCTAGTACTTTCCCTTTTATATGGATGTAAATTTTGTACTTACTGTGATGCAATAAGCAAGCGGAAAATGAATGTTAGCGTACAATAATATTAATCGGTACATTTTTGGTCAACAAAATAAATTTTCAACCTAACATTCTACAATCTGCTCAACTTAAAAACTCTGGTGGCTCTACACAAAATCATTTTTACCAAAGAACCAGATTATCTTTTCCAAAAGCTAAAATGTTTGCGATCTAATCGCTGTAATCGTTTATTAAAACCAAAATCTGCCTGATTAACGTCCGAGCGTCAATTTTATGTTAAAGCCATACGTCTATGGAAGTCACTTCCGAATAATATGGAGAATTTTTTTTAGGCTTAACTAGCACTCAGGGGATGCCCCCTATAAATGCGAAAGCATTGTGTTGGTTCGGAAGACGGGTGATAGTTAGATGGAGGGTGGAAAGATTGAGAAGTGTCGATGAAGATTTGATTAAAATTTACACAGATTGAAACTGCCGGGAAATACGCTCGCAAGGAGATTGTTCCCCAATTTTACTGAGCGACTGAAGAAAGAATTATCTCGGTAATGCAATGTTCTATTGTGCAAAGAGGCAATGGTACAGGGATGTGCTTGGAGAGCTGCCCGATTAGAGCTAGGAAACACATGAGCTGTTGTTATCAGGCCATGTATGTCCCTAGAACACTTCCCATGGTAGTATTTGTACATAAGTCTTAGGCAACCAACATTGAGATGATGCCCAAGAGAGTTGAGAGATGATGAAATATTTTCATCCCCTATCAAATATATCGCACGTCGTTGAATCCCCTAACCAAACGTGCGAATTGTACTCCATTTTCGGAATAATATATGAGGTATAAATAATGTGACCAACATTTTCAGAACAAAAAGAAGTACACGCACAGACTTTAAAAAGAAGAACACAAGAAGTATGTACATAGAATAAATATTGAAGAACAAAAAAAAGTACAAACAAAACAAAAAAAAAATATGAACTTATGCAAATATGAAAAAATGCATGAATAATTCCAATGCACAATAACTTTTATTTATAACAGATTAAAATTAAAGTAAGCTTACAATTTAAACTTATAACCAAAATAATGTAAATTTGTTTTTTAATATATATTCATTTTGGGAAAAAATTTTGTTTCAACAAATCAAAAATCAGAGAAAAAGAAAAAAACAATATTAAATATATCTTAGCACACATCGCGCCCGCAGTACATCAAAGTTAAAAATCATAAATTTTCAGGAGAGGCAAAAACTATTGCACCTGCAGATGCAACGAAACTAACATACGAAAGGAAAAACGGAATTTTCCAGTTAAAGAAGATATATATAGTGATATAAAATTATTAATTGCAATAGTTAGTGATGTGTATTGTGAATTAATTTATGAAAAAATTTCGATTCCGAAAATTTTGAGTTGGGACGGTTTTGTACTGCATGTGCTATAAGATAATGCTCTTTTTCACCAAATAAATTATTACTTAAATCATTTAAAAAATAAGAGGTACATAGTATTTGGCATATTCATTAAAATTCATTTAAAGAAAAATTTTTAAAAACGGGCTTAAACTGAATTTTTTTATGTCAAAAAGAAGTACAAAAAGTAAAAAGAAGTACTTTTATGCGTACTTCGCTAGAAGAACATCGAGCAAAGAAGAAGTACAAAACTCCCAAAAGGGGTACATTTGGTCACTTTAGGTATAAATCAAACGAAGATCAGATGGAGTGGAGTGTAAGTATTTCTTACACCGTTTCAAAAAACCAAGGTACTTGGCTGCATCTTTTGACACATCAAAAATGTGATCATTCCACTGAAGATCTGATTGTATTGATATGCCCAGAACGTCAAGAGCATCTGAATCGAAAAGATCTACACCATTCTTATTGAGGGGAGCTAAGTGGCAATTGGTTCACTTGTGGCTTAAGGTGTGCATATTATACGTGTACATTTTTTAAAAATTTTTTTTTTTTTTATTTGCTGAATATGTTCTTCATAGTTTCTAGAATAAACATAAAAAAAAAAAACGAAATGGCCATTTCAGCCCTTGAAAGGACTTTGCCCGAGCTTCTTATGATCAATTGTGTTGTGTGTGATGTGAAATGTTTGCACACAAATGATCGAGAACTGGACCTTCATGTTTTACGCCGACTCCGAACGGCTTATGTTCTCAAGAAGCTTTTTATGGCAGTTTTTACTCTCTGAGGTTTGCCATTGTCTGCATAGAGGTGACGGCCGAACAGAAAAATTAATTCAATTGAAAAAACTTTCTGTGTCGGATGGAGGATTCGAACCTGGGTTCTCTGGCGTAAGAGTCACACACTTTACCCACTACGCCACCGCCGCCACCTAGAATAAACATACATGTTTTTAAAACGATACCTGACATTGCAGATTAAATAATAGTAAGTTTTTCAACCGATAATTTTAAAAATAAATGTAAAATTTTGAAAAACAAAAGCTTTAAACGCGATTTTCTCGAAACTAGTCTTTTTAAAACGGAATCTTTTTGTATTTTGTTTGTAATTTTGCCCTTTTGCCCGTATAATCAATATAAATACGGTCGACGTTGGATATATGAAGGCAAACAAAATTAAATATTGATGCGGCAAATGTACTGCCTTGCAACGTAAATCTTTGCAAAATCTAACATCGCAAACACCAGCCTTGGCAGAGACTAAACAACTGCAAGTTGCTTTCAATGCAGTAATACCACAAACCTCAACAGGCCAAAGGCAACATACTTCAACGATGACATGGAGAGATACGGAGAATCGACACAGCGCTGAAAAACAAACTGAAGAAGAAAAAACAAACGATACAAAAAATGCTACGCAAATTGATCTAAGTTTTAAAAAACCCGAAAAACTGAGTGCAGAACAACAGCTAGTAACAACAATCAGTACTACTCAACAGAAAGCTACAACCGTTAACCAGCTATCATGGAGAGAATGGAATACTTCAAGTAACCAACCCAGGGGCCAAGATGATAATAGGGCAATAACTTTTCAATTGCTATCTTGTGTGAATCTGGGCGCTTGTGCTAATGAATAGAATTATACATATTTAACACGAAAGTTAAATAAGTTTTTTGAAAGGAAAAGAAATATATTGAAATAAAAATAATTAGTTTTTTGAATTATAATTTTCCTTTATTGAATATAAAATACCTTACATGTTGCGAGTTAGTAGGAAAAAAAAAAAACTTTTTTATAACAGGAAGCTGTCAATACATAAATTTACCGAACAAGCTTATGTACTAAAATTATCTTGATTTTATTAAGCGCCATCTCGTGGCTTAGATAAGAGTTAAGTTAATAGTGTTTTGACATAAACATACCGCCCGCCTTGCAGTACGGCTGCAATGAATAAACTTAAAATTGCTAGACAAATTTCTTTTTCTTATGCAAAAATACGCTTAAAGTATATATAATATATATTATATAATATTATATAATATTTATATAATAATATAATAAACTATGTATTCAATTCAAATGGATACCAATGTAGCAGTTCGAGATATAATTTAAAGAAAATAAATTGTTTATTTAATTCAAAGAAAATAAAAAAAAATGTAAATATCATATTTTAAAATTCATAATGCTGTTGTGATCCTCCCTATGAGGATACCCGTAGGTTTTTCCCTAAACAATTCCAACTACCAACTCGTCCTTATCAAAAAAAATACTCACGACTTACATTTATGCCCGCGGGCATAGATGTACATCGTGAGGTTACCTTGAGTTTTTATAGGCAGGGTAGCTGCCAGAACCTAGGCAGCCGCGAGGTTGCCGGAAGGGTGCAGTGGGTATTGTAATGGCTCACCAGCCAGCAGTATACTTACTCTTATTGAGTGATTTCGTGGTCCTGGTTCCCAATGAATAATTCCGCAAGGGTTATATTTGTATTTAGGAGTTTATTGTTTTAATCTGCAACAACGGGCTGCTTCTTATTGTCCAAGTGCAAGCTACAGTAAATGAAATACCATAAATGCATGCAATTACAACAATAAAATATTATTAATTAAAAATGCTGTCAATGCATTTTGCGCCCAATGCAGAAGGCAAAGCGGTGTCAGTTTATTTCTCACGGTGAGACAACAACA
The DNA here is from genome assembly GCA_914767935.1 of Coremacera marginata. Taxonomy (NCBI): domain Eukaryota; kingdom Metazoa; phylum Arthropoda; class Insecta; order Diptera; family Sciomyzidae; genus Coremacera; species Coremacera marginata. The sequence continues at coordinate 95,312,441 of OU612047.1, read as the reverse complement.
ACACACGGCGCTATGGCTTGTTATTTAAGCTGGTCGCTGGGTACCGGCTGGTAGCACGCGACGAGCTTAAACTGTTTTACGCCTTATTGCTGACGCTGCATTTTCATGCACTTGAACTTGGCATTGACTTTGAATTTATTACGTGAATTTATTAAGTTTGTTGTATGGCACCAGAGGTAGTGCCTACAAATATGCATTGATTTAAGTCTTGCATTGGTCTTAATAGTTGTGACTCAGTGACTCACAACAATGCTCACGATTCAAAAGATAAATATCAGAGTATAAGTTATTATAGTATTAGAAGTAAAAGTTAAGAAAATATAAAAATTAAATTCCAAATTCAAATTAAAAAACACTAATATGTATATATCCAAATATCAATTAAGTGAATGAAATAATGAAATAAATGAGATAATAAAATATTGACTGAATATTAAGTGTTATAGGTTAATACAATATAAGTCATACAAATGCGATGCAAAAAATTTCAATTCGTGACATAGTGCAAACATTATTATGATTTTGGTTTGATTTGTTTGAATTCGGTTTCTATTTTTATTATTTGAATGTATCTAGATTTGAAAGGACCGTGATAAGATCCAGCCAAAGACCGTACTCTGAGCGGCAGGAAGTCCATTATTACTTGGCAACAAGCCTTGCTGAATGATCTTAGGATAGAGATCAGCGCCAAGAACAACAGAGATTGGATCACGTTTATAGAATTTGGTGTCTGCCAGAATTAAATTGGAAAATTTTTCAGTAATGGATTCATCGATTGGCTTGGACGGAGTTCGGATAGAAATTCTGTGATCAACTCGAAGTATTGCTTGAATCCTCACATTGAGATCAAATCGAGCATGGATCGTAATTGGACATACGGATTCTTCACCAAGTGTCATAATGGATATATTTAATTGATCAACCATCTTTCTGGAGATTCGACTGGTAGCTGAACAAGAATCAAGCAGGGATCTTGCATAATGCAAGCTGCCGTTCACTTTCAACTTGATAATCGCAAATGTAGTCCTGAGAGAGAACAGATGATAGCGACAGGCTACTCAAGTTCGCTGAGGATTGCGATGAATTTTTCTGAGCAGGATTGCTCTTCTTCTGACCACTGGAATGACCATGAGAATGTTCATGCGCCAAACAGTTAGAGCAATAATTATGAAGAAGTATAGCACGCATTCGTTTTTCTGTATTCATCGACAGAAATTTCTCGCACAGGCGTAAAGGATGCCACTTTCGACACACTCTGCATTAAAACCGCTCGGATTGGTTTGCACGTTTTGGAGTACGATTATTGGATTGACGCTTTTTGTTGAATGTAACCAGGATGATTTTGGAATTTTGCATTTTGAACTGAAAAATAATGAGGATAGATAAGAATAGAAAATACAAAAAAGAACATAAAAACTATTGGTTTGGTAGAACAACAAGTTTAGTAACTGGTCGAGTAATGCAACCGCGTTGAGTAATGATATCTGGTACGCTAACTCGATTATCATTTCCTAAGTAGATCTTGGAAACCCTATCTAGACGCCATTCAGTTGGAGGAAGATTATCACATTTTACAACAACTATTGTATTTTCTTTGATGTTCTCTTGTGGATTTTTCCACTTATTTCGCTTGTGTAACTCACTTAAATACTCGTTTTTCCAGCGATTATAAAAATTGTGATACAAAGCCTTTAATATTTGCCATCGATTAATAATCGATACAACTGGCTCAATTATATCAGGATGAATCAGAGAAAAAATCTGAGAGCCGATAAGAAAATCTCCAGGAGTTAGTGCTGAAATATCTAAAGGATTCTCTGACATTGACGAAATTGGACGAGAGTTTAGGCATGCCTCAATCCTGGCCAGAATAGTAGAAAAATCTTCATGTGTGAATTTGATTGCACCTGCAACTTTGCGAAAATGAATTTTAAAACTCTTTACACCAGCCTCCCATAAACCGCCCATATGAGGTACACCTGGCGAAATAAAGTGCCATGAAAAACCTTGGTGACTATAGGTGGATGTTAGAGCCGAATGAAAAGCCTTAAGAAAATCTCATCATTTCTCATTTCGTTATTAAACAGGATCTACCGGTGTAGCTTTTAATTTCAAATGGTCCAGCGAAATCTAGGCCTGTGTGAGTGAAAGGACGTGTAGAGTAGTGCGTTCAGCAGGAAGAGCACCCATTATTTGAGTTTGAACTTTTTTCTTATGGATGACGCATTGTTTGCAATTATGAATTGTAGTCTTTATGATATTTTTGACTTTAGGGATCCAAAAAAGAGATCGAATTAAGCGTAAGACTAATTGATTACCACCGTGCAGAGAAATTTGACGCGTAAATTACACCAAGAGACATGAAAACTTGCAGTTGTACGGTATGATGATAGGATGACGTTAATCATACGACATGGTGGGCGAAGAAACAAGTCTACCACAAATTCTTAGAATACCAATTTCGTCAAGGTATGGATTGAGATTAAGAAGGCTGCTTGATGAAGCAATAGGCTGATTATTGGTTAGTTTATGATATTCTTCGGAATAGTTTACCTTTTGACATATTATAATTAGACGATTTTTAACATTTAAGACTTCAGCACTTGAAATTGTTGTGGACTCTCGTGAATAACTGTTTTTATATTTTGGGTGTGTTCTAAAGAAAAACCGAAAAATTTACGCAATGACTCTCATTGCCTTAGAAAAAGAAGAAAAACGTTCTAGAATGTCGATATACTCTTGAAAGTAAACAAAGAAAGATTTCGTTTGAGAAGTTTTCTTTTCCAGTGTTGTGTTAAGGTCGCATTCTTGAATTCTTGAACACTTATGCATTGAGATGGATTAGACTTCAGCCATTGTGGACCATGCCACCATAAGTAATTTTTTATCAAATCTGAAGGCAGGACTTCTCGGCTGGCTAAATCTGCTGGATTGGGTTCAGAGTTTATGTGAAACCAGTTGGACTGGCCAACGCTTTGAGTTATTTTGGACACCCTATTTGCTACAAATGTAGTCCACTGACACGGTTGTTTTGCAAGCCATGCCAGAACGATGGTTGAATCGGTCCAGAAAAACACTTTCGATTTGTGGATATTGAGTTGAGGAATAAGAGTATCAACCATTTCCGCAAGTAAAACAGCACTACATAGCTCAAGTCTTGGTAAAGAAATGGTTTTGACTGGTGCAACCCGGGTTTTAGCAGTAAGCAAATGGGTTGTTATAGAATTGAAAGTTTTGACACGAATATAGATGGTAGCAGCATATGCCTTCTCAGACGCATCACAAAATTCATGAAATTGAATATCGTGCTCAGGAGAGTAATTACTCCACCGAGGAATTTGAATATTTTCTACTTGAGGATAATGGGCTACGAATGACAGCCATGTCTGAAGACACACGTAAGGAATATTTTCGTCCCAACCAATATTTTCAAGCCAGATTCTTTGCATAAGAATTTTCGCTAAAATTATGCAGGGAGCTAACCAGCCAGCTGGGTCAAAAAGTTTAGAAATATTAGAGAGGATTTTTCTTTTAGTATAAGTGCCTTTTGCTGCAATGGAGTTGCTGAGAAATAGAAATAATCAGAACGTTCATTCCAACGCACGCCTAAAGTTTTAGCACTACTACTATCTTCGAATTGAAGAAAATCTTCATTGTGCAAATGTGATTTTAGAAGATCAGATAAAAGACTTTCTGAATTTGAAGCCCATTTTCTTAGCGAAAAACCTGCTGAATCAAATGCTGCAATAAGCTCATTTCTCGCTTGAATAGCTGTTGAAATATCATGAGCTCCTGCTAGAGTATCATCGACATACATCGAATTACGAAGTATGTTGCTAGCTAATGGATAGAAGTTTTCAACATCATCAGCTAATTGTAGCAGAGTGCGAATGGCTAAGTATGGAGCACAGTTAACTCCAAAACTAACTGTGTTCAATTCGAAGTCTTATATATCACTTTCTAGAGAAGTACGAAATAGAATTCGTTGATATGGTGTGTGGTTCGGATCCACTAGAATTTGGCGATACATTTGCCTAATATCGCTATTGGAAACATATTTAAGCAAACGCGATTTTAACAGCAAAAGTGTTAAATCGGATTGGAGCACAGGTCCAGGATATAAAATGTCATTTAGATTTGTACCGTTTGAGGTAGGGCTAGATGCATTAAATACTACCCTTACTTTTGTTTTTGTGCTCTCAGGCTTTATGACAGCATGATGTGGCATATAGTAATGACTTTGAAAATATGTGCATTTTTGAGGTGATACAGGTTTCATATGGCCTAATTGATAATATTCATTTAAAACATTGTCATAATCAATCTTGAGATCGGAGTCTTTTCTCAATCGAACCTCATTCCTTAAGAACTGTGCATGTGCAATAGAACGAGAGGGGCCAAGTTTCAAGGTTTTTGGAAAATCTTCTTTGAATGGAAGAGCAACAATGTATCTACCCTCTTTATTTCGAATTGTGGATTTCACATAATTTTCTTCGCAAAAACGATTACTTTGTGTCATAAAACGTTTTTGTGGAAGATCCTCCACCTCCCAAAAACGTGAGATCTGTTGATCCAGAGGCACTTTATTGAAATAAGACAGGCTTGTTGAGAAAGAAGAAACCGATTTAGAAATGGGACCCGTCAATATCCACCAAATATTGTTTCTTGAGCGACAAGAGATCCGCAAATGTTGCGTTTAACACCATCCAGGAGAACGGATGAAAAAGATCACCACCGATTAAAATATCAACCTGCGAGCTTTGGTAAAACTTTTCATCCGCATATTGCAGGTTTGGAAGACTTGACACTATTGATGGATTAATGGAACAGGATGGAAAATTTCCTGTCAGATGTGATACAACAAGAGCAGTTGCTTCAATGCTTATAAGATCATCGCATGTAGAACTTAAAATGAAAGAGCATTCTTGTTGAATTTTTGCGGAAATTGCATTGTTTAATCCGGAAATCTGAGCAGATATAGGACGAGATGGAAGTTTTAGAATTTTAAAAAGTCGTTCTGAAATGAATGTACCCTCTGAACCTGAATCAATTAAGGTAAGGCTCGTGCGAAATAAGTTACGTCAAGATGACATATTTTTATAATTGCGGTACCTAGAAGCACACTTCTGCAATGTGAAGCAAAGCAAGAATTTATGTTTTGTGATGAATAAGCTTCTTCAGTGGACTGTATTTTGAAGGAATATGAATTTTGCGTGCTAGGTTTAGGATTAGAAGAAATAATTGGTTCAGAGGTTTGAACTACTTTATGTAAAAGGATATGGTGGCGCTTATTACATGTGAATTTTTTAACGGTTTCAATTCTATCTTTTGTTTCATTTGGAGGAATCGAGGACATATACGAATAGTGTGCTGTTCATTTGAGCATAATTTGTAAGAAGGAGTGAAAACATGAGCTTGATATGAATTAACTTTCTTCCAGTTTCGGTTGTTTGGTTGAGAAAGCGATCTATTATTAGTAATTTTTGAAATAGAAGATCCTTTTATATCAGAAACTGTTTCCAGTGTTTGATAACGACTGGTTAGAAATGAATGAAGCTCATACCATTTTGGAATTTCGGTCTTATTTTCGAGCGATTGTTCCCAAAGCGCTAGAGTACCATCTGGCAATTAAGTGGAGTAAAGGAAAATAAATACAGATATACTTCGCGCTGAAGTTTTTTGATAGCATTTCCGGACTCAATGGAAACGGATTGCAGATTAAATAGAACTCGGAGTTGGCTGTTTACTAAGATTCGCTTATTTTCAAAGCGTTCTTGTAAACTTTTCTAAGACAATGAAAAACCAGCGTTGGTAAGTTAACTCTTCTTAACTATGTCACGAGCTTCGCCTCGTGGTGGAAGTTTCTCCACTGGACTTAACCTCGAATTGTTCACATATATGGCAGTGAACGTATCTCGAAAAGACGGCCACGAAAGATAATCACCGTTGAAAATCTCGGTGTTACATGGAGGGAGATGATAGTGATGACTGGAAGATGATGGTACATCCAATCCTGAATTAGGTTCCCTGGAAAGCTGTGCGGCTTTTGAAGCGCTATTGAGCTTCTCAATGCAGTCTCCAATTTGTGAAGCGCATCGGACGTATACCTGATATGCGGTACGATATCGAGCCTTTATGGTACCTCTGGATCCGTGCCTTCCTCCTGGGCAGCAGCTAGTTCGCCTAGGCAAGTTTCATAAACAGCCTTTATCCGGTTCCATGTTGACTTCATTTCTTCCCGGTGGAAATCTAGTGAATATGTTGAGCTTGCTGAATCTAAGGTTGAGTTGAGATCAAACTCGAACTCTGTTGTGAGTCACTGAGTCACAACTATTAAAACCAATGCAAGACTTAAATCAATGCATATTTGTAGGCACTACCTCTGGTGCCATATAACAAACTTAATAAATTCACATAAAAAATTCACTTAGTAAATTCAAAGTCAATGCCAAGTTCAAGTGCATGAAAATGCAGCGTCAGCGATAAGACGTAAAACAGTTTAAGCTCGTCGCGTGCTACCAGCCGGTACCCAGCAACCAGCTTAAATAACAAGCCGTAGCGCCGGTGTGTTGTTGTTGCCTCATCGTGAGAAATAAACTGACACCGCTTTGCCTTCTGCATTGGGCGCAAAATGCATTGACAGCATTTTTAATTAATAATATTTTATTGTTGTAATTGCATGCATTTATGGTATTTTATTTACTGTAGCTTGCACTTGGACAATATTTAGCGTAACAAGAGTTCCTTTTGAAAATAAGAACATGACTAATGAAATGCAACTTGAGCATTTAAGATATGTTAAACACAAGAACGTTTCCGCATAACTTGGAACTCGGCAAGTTATGGGGAAATACCTTGTAGATTAAATAAGTGTTATAATTAACCAATTAGTAAGTAAGTCAAATTTAAGTATGTGACAAAAAACTGTCAACTAAGTAATTAAGTAATAATGTAAAGATTGAGGCAGCTAGATATTCGTTATAAATATTGATGTTTTTAAGTTGTAGAAAAAACAATGAATAAAGAGTCTGAAGACGCAGCAACAGTATTTTCTTTCCTTTGAAGCGGACCACTTCACACACAGTATTTTCTTTCCTTTGGATAGTGCACATTAAAGTAAGTATACAATTGGCTGGTGAGCCATTATAATACAAACCCAAAATCTTTTGGCAACCTCACGGCTGCCTATTCATTTGGCAGCTACCCTGCCGGTTAAATATAAGGTAACCCTTTTTTTTTTAAATAGGGAAATTGTAGGCTAATGCGTTCTTCTCGACTGGGGAGAAGACGCCTCACGTATTAATTCAGGTAGTATTTTTAGGTCACGATGAAGGACCTACTTAACAAGCTAAGATTAATGGGCTTTCATTCTTCTATATTATCCTGGATAAAGGATTATCTCACAGGTCGATGAAAAACTGTCCGTATAGGCAAAAGCTTTTCAAAAGATATTATGAACCATTTAGGTGTACCGCAAGGTAGCCATCTTGGACCACTTTTGTTCGTTTTATTTATAAATGATCTTCCAAACTACATACATTACTCCAAATGTCCTATGTACGCTGATGATGTTAGAATATTTAAATCTGTACATTCACATGCTGATCATTTGCTTCTGTAACATGACTTAGACAGTGTTCATAACTGGTGTATGGTTAATAAACTGCATTTAAACATTTCCAAATGCAACATAATGTCGTTTTATATGAAACAGATGCCTTTATTTTTTGATTACTCAATTACAATGAATGAACTCCTGCGAGTTGAGTCTAAATCTGACTTAGGAGTATTATTTGATAAAAGGATTACATTTCCCAGCCATTACGATACCATTATCAGCAAGTCTAATGCAATGATTGGATTCCTAAGGCGCAATACAAAAGAATTCTTCGACCCATACACCCTTAAAACTTTATTTATATCTCTACTAAGATCAGTATTAGAATATGGTTGTGTAATATGTGATCCACATTATGAAATACACAAAGCAAGACTTGAGAAAGTACAGAGACGTTTTACTCGGTTTGTAATTAGTAAACTAAACTGGGATTTTGTGCCAAATTACTCATCTAGATGTGCCCTTCTTGGCCTTAGCACTTAATCTTCTAGACGAAAGTATTTTTTAGGATATTATGAACCATTTAGGTGTACCGCAAGGTAGCCATCTTGGACCACTTTTGTTCGTTTTATTTATAAATGATCTTCCAAACTACATACATTACTCCAAATGTCCTATGTACGCTGATGATGTTAGAATATTTAAATCTGTACATTCACATGCTGATCATTTGCTTCTGTAACATGACTTAGACAGTGTTCATAACTGGTGTATGGTTAATAAACTGCATTTAAACATTTCCAAATGCAACATAATGTCGTTTTATATGAAACAGATGCCTTTATTTTTTGATTACTCAATTACAATGAATGAACTCCTGCGAGTTGAGTCTAAATCTGACTTAGGAGTATTATTTGATAAAAGGATTACATTTCCCAGCCATTACGATACCATTATCAGCAAGTCTAATGCAATGATTGGATTCCTAAGGCGCAATACAAAAGAATTCTTCGACCCATACACCCTTAAAACTTTATTTATATCTCTAATAAGATCAGTATTAGAATATGGTTGTGTAATATGTGATCCACATTATGAAATACACAAAGCAAGACTTGAGAAAGTACAGAGACGTTTTACTCGGTTTGTAATTAGTAAACTAAACTGGGATTTTGTGCCAAATTACTCATCTAGATGTGCCCTTCTTGGCCTTAGCACTTAATCTTCTAGACGAAAGTATTTTTTAATCGTGTTTGCTCGCGATCTTTTGATGAACCATATTGACTGCACACCTCTTCTTGCACTTTTTAGAATCTATGTCCCTGAAAGGCATTTTAGACAAAGGGATTTCTTTCACATTCCGTACCACAGAACTAACTATGGCCGAAGTGATCCGATCTGTAATATAAGCACAGCGATTAATTCCGTATTTGCTCGAATAGATTTCACACAAAATAGAATAACTTTTAAGCAAAATGTATTAAATATTGTGTAGGATAATTTAATAATACTTCCACAATTTATCTACATATATTTTATGAATGATTATGATATCAATGACTGTAAAACATTTTTGTTGATAGTAAGTAAACAAATAAATAAATAAATAAACATTTTTGGCGCAGCCGGTAGGATCCTTTCTGTTCAGGGGAACAGCAAGGATGTTTTGAAGAAGGATCATTTTTAAGTTATGGATCCTGTCTGTTTATGGAACAGCAAGGATATGTTGAAGAAAAGGATAATGTTGAATTATCAAGTAGGATCCTTTGTGGTTCAGGGGAACATCAAGGATATTCCGAACAAAAAAATAATAATTTTTTTTGAAGAATAAATGAAAAATAAATTGAGAATATTTTTGAAGGTAAAAATTTTTAAGGATAAAGGAAAAATAAATTGGAATTTGAATATTTGGGAAAAAGGAGAAATTTTTAAGGATAATATTTTTGAAAAAAAAAAAATTTTCAAGGATTAATGGAAGCAGTTGTCAAAAGTTATATTTCCGTGAAGTTTTGAAAGGTTCTTGGGAGAGAAAAAAAATTATAAAACTTTTTGAGTTGAATTAGATGTTTTCCGCGAAGTTAATGTTGTGATCAAAGTCCGATCGCGACCAGTGAAAGTAGTGAAGGTGATCTTCAGAGGAAAAAAAGTTTATAAATGAAGAAAAAAAAAAAAAGAGAAATATTCTTTTTAGAGCTAAACCCAATGATGAAGATGAACCAGGAACCAAATGGACCAACCAAGGATGACTGTGAATAATCTGGTCCCTTTATTTTCGGAAACCGATTCACAAACAGAAGTGTATAGGTTCATTCAAGGGTGCGATCTCGCAATTAGAGCGTTCGGTGCTGTGGAGTTACAAAACATTATAGACTGTGTTAAGTTAAGATTACACGGGGATGCCTTCGAATTATGTAGGACAAGAAAGTTTGCCACTATTGAAGAATTTTATGTATTAATTAAATCAAATTATCTGAGGGACACCACGTATGCGTCAATAATAATAGAGTTGTCAAAATGCGTTCAAGAACCAGAGGAGAACCTGCGAACATTTGCAAGAAGATTAAACAATAGAATCCAGAGGGAAAGATTGCGTAGGAGAATAGAAAGATGAGCTAGTGACAAAGGCTTCGAAAATAGATTACATGTTGAGGAATAGTAATAAGTCTGACTCCAGAGTTGCACAGCAGAGGTAGGTGTATGCAGTGGTAGAAGAGAGTAGTGAGGGGATCAAACAGAGTAGATACCAAAATAATAGAAGTTTACCAGAAAAGGATGCTAGGGCCAGTATCAAATGCTCGTTCTGTGGGGAATTCGGACACACAAGAGATGAGTGTTTAATCAGGAAGAATACTCCATATCGCGAGAAATGCTAGGAATACGGTCATGAAACTGGGTGGAACTGTGCCCAAGAGTTCAGGCCTAGAAACGATCACATACAGGAAAAGAATTATGAGAGTGAGAATGAAAAAGGGGAACGTTCTGGTGTCTCCAAAGTAAATGATGTGGTTGTAGAAATTCCTCGCAAGAATGCTACAGACGATCGGCTCATTTTACTTGTAGAACCCGGAGCATACACAAGTTTATGGGAACAGACAGCGCCAATCCCAACTGAAAGGATAAGAAAGAATAATAATTATAGAATTTTGAGCGGAGAAAGGAAACTGGAAGAAATATCAGGTAAAAGAGAGGAAAATAATGAAATAAATTTGAAAGAAGAGAATTATGAAAAAAGAATAAGTAAAAGAAAGAATAATAATAAAATAAATATAAAGGAAGAAAATAATTGTGAAGAAATAATAAGTAAAAGAAAAAGATAATCAGGGTTACGGACAGGGAAACTTCCAGGGGCCCATTAAGCTGGGAACCCCGAAATCAACGCGAAATAAGGCCGATAAAGATAGTAACAGAGAGTTCGACGTCTGAAAAGATTGTGAATATGTGTACATCTAAGCCAATAGAGAGTGTAATAACAGAGAATTTCACGTCCGAAGAGATTGTTAATATCTGTACACCTCAGCCAGTTGAAGTGGAGGATGAGTTAACCCCTAAAGAAATCGTAAATGTCTGTACATCTCAGCCAAGCTGTTGGCACCAAAATCTGACAGTGCAGGAGAGTAGGAGGGGTGAATGATTCGGCGTCTCCAAAGTGAATGATGTGTTTGTAGAAATCCCTTGTGAGGATGCTATAAATGGAAGACTCATTCTACTTGTAGATTCCGGAGCAGACACGAGTTTGGTGAAGCAAAATGCATTAAGAACAATTGAGAATAGGAGCAAAGAAATAAGAGACTTAAGTGGAGCGTTCGGAGGCTTCATAAAGACAATGGGGGCGGTAGAAATTTCATATAGCGGAGTTGAAAATCTAAGTTTTAAGTTACACGTGGTGGCACTAGAACAAGCATTACCTGCAGATGGAATATTGGGAAGAGATGATTTGTGGAACAAAAGTATAATAGATACGAGGGAAAAAATAGTCACAATGTATGACAACATGGGGAAAATAGTTAAATTGCTACAATTGAGACAGGAAAAATAGTTTAGAGGAGACAAACATTTAGTTAGTTATAATGAAGAAATAAAGATTAAAGCGCGAACCGCGAAAATACTGAGAATAAGAGTGAACACTAAGATTCCGGTTATAGTAGTACATAAGCAAGAAATTGAGCCAGGAGTTTATTTAGGAGAAAGTTTAACCAACGTAGTTAACAATACAGCATGCGTATCAGTTTTGAATGCAACGGAAAGGGATACGACCATACCGAAAGATTATAAAATAGCATTTTCGAATTTTAATAAATATAAAACACAATCCCACGATATACAGAGTAAGGGAACACAACGTAAGAGAACGGATTAAAAAATTAAGAGAAACAGTTAAATTGGACACGAATTTAAATACCGAATTTATCGTCATACCATGATATCTTCCTGTTAGAAGGAGATAAATTATCATACACTCCGGTTTTAAAACACGAAATTCAGGTTCAGACAGATCAGCCGCCAATAAATCAGAAACAGTATAGATTACCACAGGCTCACAGGGAGGAAATACAAAACCAAGTAGAACAGCTTTTGAAGGATGACATAATTAGGCCAAGCAAGTCACCTTGGAACTCGCCATTACTACTAGTGCCAAAGAAAGCCGGGAGTGATGGGAAGAAAAAATGGAGGTTAGTCATAGATTTAAGAAAAGTAAATGACGCTACCATCAAACAAGTTTTTCCAATTCCAAGAATTGATGAAATATTAGATCAATTAGGACACTGTAGATATTTTTCAACTCTATATTTGGCAAGTGGGTACCATCAAGTCCTTGTAGACAAAAATGATTGGGAAAAAACGGCGTTTAGTACAGCATTTGGGCACTACAAATTTAATAGAATGCCATTTGGACTCACCGGAGCTCCAGCCACTTTTCAAAGATTGATGAATCACATACTGACAGGATTACAGGGAATAGATTGTTTTGTATATTTAGATGACGTAGTAATTTATCGGAAAAATTTGCAGCAGCACGAGGAAAGATTAGCACAAGTATTTCAGAGGCTAAGAGAAAATTGTTTGAAGTTAAATACGGAAAAATGTCAATTTCTGGGGGGAAGTAGGAGAGGGCAGGCCAATTGCATTCGCAAGCAGGTCATTAAACAGCGCAGAAAAGAGATATTCGACAATAGAAAAAGAGTTTTTAGCAATCGTATGGGCAACAAAAAATTTTAGAGCATATTTATTAGGTAGACCATTCCGGATTTACACGGATCACCAACCCCTGAGAGGCATAGCAAATCTGAAAGATCAGACATCAAGATTAGCAAGATTTAGACATAAGATGTCAGAGTATGATTTTGAAATAATATATAAACCGGGAAAAAGGAATTTAAATGCAGACGCGTTAAGTAGGATACCTCAACCAGAGCAGGGTATAAGAGTGGTACAAACAAGGTCGAAAGCCAGAGTCCACGAGCAAGAAGGTAAAATAGATAACAACCCAGAGACTGAAAAGACACAGGAAGAAGACTCAGTAGGTATAGAGCAGAAAGGAAAAATTATAACGGACCCGAAAGAGATAGAAACTATACTGAAAGATTTTCATGATTCACCCTTAGGAGGCCATCAGGGAGCCTTTAAACACTTTTTTTCTAAACACTTTTTAGAATAAGAAAAGAACAAGGTGGAAAGGAATGCAGAAGGAAATAATGGAATATGTAAAGAATTGCAGGAAATGTCAAGTGAACAAAAATTCTAGGTTAACGAAAATGCCGATGGTCTTGACGGATACACCAACCCGACCATTCGATAAAGTTTACATGGACATGGTGGGCATCCTGCCAGAGACAGTATCCGGTAATAAATATATATTAACATTCCAAGACGATTTTTCAAAGTACATGGTATGTGTTGCAATACCAGATGCGGAGGCAAGCACCGTGGCAAAAGCATTTTTTAACGAGAATGTGACTCGGCACAATGTGCCCAGGGTGTTAATAACCGACAACGGGTCAAACTTTATTTCACGTCTTTTCTCGGACGTATGCAAAATGTTAGGTATAAAGAAATTGCATATTACCCCATACCATCCTCAAGCAAATGGTTCACTTGAGAGGAGCCACAAACCATTAGCTGAATATTTGAAAAGTTTTGCAAAAGAAGATGGGTCAAATTGGGATCAATGGTTAGCCAGCGCGATGCATGTGCATAACAATACAGTACACGTATCAACAAAGCAAACGCCTTTTCGAACATTGTGCGGGTTTGATTCCGAAATGCCGACCAATTTGAAACGCAAATGTGGCCGGTATATAATGCCGAGGATCCTTCAAAGGTATTAAAGTACCAAATCCAAAGAGCACATGAGCTGGTTAGACAGAATCAGGAACGTCTCAGAGGCGTCTAAAAAACAATATGATAGTACTTTAAATCTAGTAAAGTTTAAAAGCGGGGATAAAGTACTAATGAAAAATCAGTGTAGGAAGAACAAATTTTCACCAATATGGATAGGGCCATACGAGGTGGTAGGCATTAAAAGCGCAGTCACAACCGAAATTTTAATTAAGGGTAAAGCAAAGAAAATCCATAATAATTTACTCAAATTGATTCATAGCAATTAAGGAAATAAAGGAGAATTGAAAAAAAAAAAGATATAGAAGAAATGGCAAATAGTAGAGTAAATGGCAAGAGTAAACACTAAAATGAAATAAAAGGAGAAAGAATGTGTAATATAAAAAAGATTATTGAAATAAATTTGCGAATAAAGAATAATACGTAATAGAATAAAGTGTATATAATGAAAGTGAGAATAATTGCGAAAAAGAGAATAAGGGTAGAATAAGTAAGCAAAAAGTCGATGAGAAAGAAAAAATTTTTTTTTGTAAATGAGCGACCGCTTTCAATAATAATAATTTTCGTAATGATTTTTATTGAATATATCAAAAAATTTATATCTAATAAAAAAATAAAATATGACAAAAAAATCTAAAGTTAAAATTAAACAAAGTTATTAAACATAAAGTTAACAACTCGGCCAATCTGACTATTGATCGACCTCGAACAATTAAACAATTTTTTACAAATGCAATGGTGTCTTGCCTTCTTTTTATTTCTCAACAGGCTTCTTAGCAGTACCCAACCATTTTCGCATACGGTTGGCTTCAACAACTCCGTCATATGGCAACTGAGTCAATTGGCAATTCTCTTATGACATACCGATCATTACCTAACACTCTGTGAATTTTATAGGGTCCGCGATACTTAGGAACCAATTTTTTGTTAGCACCCACAACCGTGTCCACATTTCTTATAACCACAAATTCACCAACATTGTAACTCTTCGCAGCTGTACTGTGTTTAAGAAAGTAATTTGCACTGTATTCTTGCGCGTGTTCGATTGAACTTGCAGCACTGGATCGCAGTTTATGAAGATTTCGTTCGATATTGTTGCAACATTTTTCTTGTAAATATTCGGATAATTCGTCAATTTGCTCGCCTCGTTGTTCAACACCAAACAAGAGCATACTCGGTATATTCTTCGTAGAGCCATGAACTGAATTATTGATCGCGTACTCAATCTGCATCAATTTTCCCGACCAATCAGCATGATTGATGGGATCACTGAGCTTACCCAACATACTCTTTATCACCCGGTTTAATCGCTCAACTTGCCCATTTGCTTGTGGTGACGCCGTAGCAACTTTTATGTGAATTATATTTCGTTGCAACAAAAAGTTCTCAAATTCAAGAGACGTGAAACAGGTACCTCGGTCAGAGACAATTCGTCTGGGACGACTGTAATAACAAAAATACTTATCCAGTGCGGCAGTTACTTCACGCGTACTTGTAGTTTTGACTGGATATAGTTTAACGTACTTAGTAAACGCATCAATAACCACGAGAATATGCTTCCGTTTTGAATTGATAGATGGCAAAGGGCCAAAATGGTCAATATGCAATGTGTCAAAAGGTGATGGAACTTTCGGAATATTATATAAATGCCGTTCATTTGCACGAACAGGGGTAGCATACCAAAGGCATTTGAGACAATTCTGTATGAATTTTTCAATCTTAGCCTGCATTGAAGGGAACCAATAATAATATCCAATTTTGTCATGAGTTTTGTCAACAGCCTGATGACCGATCTTTTCATGAATCAACCTAATTACATTGTCCTCCATTTCATGAGGCACATAAAGAAGTTTTCGTCCATCATTCCCACTTTTATAAACGAGTCCGTCAGATAATTCGAAACCATTAATTGCTTCTGTTTCCAATCGGATGCATAAGTCTTTGATAGTTATATCCCGTCCCTGCGCAATTTGAATTTGAAAGTCGACATCATTTGCGCTTATTACAGAAGCAATTTGACATCGACTGAGCGCATCAGCATGGCCCATTGAGGAACCACCGCGATGGTGAATTGAGTAGTTAAAATTTTCCAACTCTAAAGCCCATCGTGCAATTCTCGGGTTTAGCTGCTTTCGGTCAAGTGTCATTGTCAGAGAATTACAGTCAGTTATTATTTTAAATGGGATACCTTCCAGATAGACTCGCCATCGTTGGAGTGCGTAGATTATTGCTAAAGTTTCAAGTTCAAAACTATGATATTTAGCCTCCGCAGTGGTTGTCGTCTTTGAGAAGTATGAAATCGGATGAAACTTTCCATCAATTTGTTTCTGCATTAGAACACCACCAAAAGCAATTGAGCTGGCATCACAATGAAGCTCGGTCTCTTTCCCTGGACTATAAATAGCGAGAATGGGTGCGGTTGTCAACCTCACTTTTAATTTATTAAATGCTTCCAAACATTTTTCGTTAAAGTGATATTCAGTTTTTCTTTTAAGCAATTCTTGTAAAGGTTTTGCAATTTTTGAAAAAGATGGAACGAATCGTCGGAAATATGAGAAGAGTCCTATACATGAATGAAGTTCTTTTTGATTTTTCGGAATAGGATACTTTTTGATTACGGAGATGTGTGTATTACTTAGGGAAATACCATTACGTGTCACTGAATATCCTAGATATTCAATTTCATCATATCCAAACTTACATTTTTTTAAATTCAATTTTAAATTTCGATTTCTTATTCTTGTCAAAACAATTGCCAATAGTATTTTATGTTCCTCAAATCCCTCAGTTGCAATAAGAATATCGTCCATATATATAACTGTTTTATGAGAGTCAATCAAGTCTCTAAAAATGGCATTGACAAATCGTTGAAATACAGCAGGTGCGTTTTTAAGTCCAAAAGGCATTTTTAAATATTCATACTGTCCATTTGGTGTCACAAAAGCTGTATAAGGAATCGAACCTTCAGCGATACGTACTTGGTGGAAAGCGCTTTTGAGATCAAGTGTGCTAAAAAACCGCTTTCCCTCCAAATATTCAATACAGTCCTCGATCAACGGCAGTGGATAATTATCTCGAAGCGTAATTTTATTAAGTCCGCGATAGTCAACACACATCCGCGTTTTTCCGTTCTTTTTTTTGACCAGTACGATCGCGGAAGCGTAAGGTGAGTTGCTTGGTCGCACTATTCCCTCACGCTGCAAGTCGAGAACAATGTTTTGAACTGTTGCTCGGTCGACATAAGAAAGGCGCCGCGGCGCACAATAGAAAGGCACGTCTGTCGTCAGACAAATTTTCATTTCATAGTCATATGGTTCGATTAAAATATTTTTTCGTGAAATGTATGAATCATGGACCAAAGCATTTAGTTCAGAACGACGAACTCCATTCAATCTAAAATCAATGTCCACTTCGTCTTCTAATGATTCAACGTCACTTGCAAATACGTCACAAAATATCAGGTAACTTTTGGGTATGTAACTCAATTGACTCAGCATTTAAAATATCGGCAGTTGTTTCACATGCATAATTTACGCATGCGACTCGCTTAAGAAGATCGTATTTTTCAATAATTTTAAAACAATCATTTAGTGAGAAAGTACAACAGGACTTTTTATTTTTAAACGATAATAATTTATTTTTAGTGTATCGAAAAGTGCGTTTAGTTAAATGAATATTAAATTTATTAAGAAAATCACGTCCTAAAATGAGTGGTACAAGCATAACATCATCCGAAAACACATTTAATTTTATTATTTCTGTTTGAGATCCGAACTTAACAGAACAATTGAGTTCATCCAAAATCTTTAATTTTAATCCACCGACTCCACAGTAATGTGATTCTCTAGGAATATTAAATACTAAATCAAATGGAACACACGACTGTTTGACAAAGTTAGTTGGACTTCCGGTGTCGAAAAGAGAAAGAAACTTATTATATTTTCTACTTCTCACCAAATGATTATCAAAGACAACACTCACCATGTTCATAACACCAATTATGTCGCTAGGGATCTCCTCGCTTTCATCGGAAGTTGGCATCACGTTTGCTATCTGTCGCGTTAGTGGACTTGAAAGTGGCGCCTTTGCCAAAATTTTCTTTGGATTCGGGCATGAACGATGATCATGTCCTATTTTCCAGCATCGAAACAAGAACCATCGGGCCGTAGTGGATGCGGGCAATTGGACTTGATGTGACCAGACTGTGAACAATTGTAGCAGATTAAAGCATTTTGTCGGTTCTTAATAGCGTTATTGTCGTTGGTTGTTTTGGTTGCTTTGGTCAACTTTCCTCCAGCATCACTTGATGAGGCAGCAGTCGTAGTTCGATTAAGATATCGTTGTTCATATCGGCTGACCAGCATTTTTAATTCGTTAACTGAACGATCGGGCAATAATAAATTAATATTTGTAACATTTCCGGTTATACCATCAATAATGTAATCAATCAACTCGCATTCCTGTACATCCGATCGGCGTGCAATGGCTTGCATATTAAGTATATAGCAGTGTAAAGATTCTTAATTTTTCTTCCATTTCCGATTTCCGAGGATCTTATAAATGCTTTGACGAGGGACAGCAACTCCAAATTCGTGAATTAGTTTACTTTTCAAATCCGTATAACTCAAGGCCGATGACTTTGTTAAGAAGACATGGGCCGTACCAGTCAATGAACGACGCAGACTCAAAAACTTAAAACGTTCGTCGGCATTGACTATTAGCATAATTTCCTCAAAATCCCGAAAAAAATGTTGTACAGCATGAGCTTGGTCATCGCCAGAAAATTTAGGAATAGCGTGTTCGACATCTCCAAAATCCAATCGCTCATTACGACCAACCAGCGCTCCTTCTAAGTTTTGAATTTGCCGTCGAAGCTCAAGAATTTCGAGGCGCTTTTTCAATACTTGCAATTCTTGATCTACAGCATCATTCTCGGCACGATTGGCAACACCAACACTAGCAGGAGCTGAATTATCAGCAGATATAACGGCACCTGTAGTTGAACTCTGGGTAAGGGCGTTAGCAGAAGCAACAGGAACGGCAGCAGCATTATTACTTGAATTATCGAAAAACAGAACGGCATCTGAAGTTGAACTCTGGATAAAGGCGTCAGCAGGAACGGCAGTAGAGACAACACTTTCGGCAATAGGATTCATTGCGGAGACAACATCAGAACGAGGAAATACATTTTCGTCACATATAGCGGCATTAAGAGTTCCCGGATCGGGATTGATGTCTTGCCCACAAAGTTCGGCACATAAACGTTTAAGCTGCACGACGGTGGCAGTTGGTGGAAAATCAATCCCAGCCACAGACAATGCATTCATATAATATTGTTTATTTTCGCGTGGCATTTCGATTCCAGCAAATTTTCAATTAAAAGAAATTAGTGATATTTTATCAAGTTTATTTAATTTTTGTTTGAAGTACGGCGCGCGAATTCATCTACCCCACATCTGAGTTAAAAGAGCGACCGCTTTCAATAATAATAATTTTCGTAATGATTTTTATTGAATATATCAAAAAATTTATATCTAATAAAAAAATAAAATATGACAAAAAAATCTAAAGTATCGAATTCAAATTAAACAAAGTTATTAAACATAAAGTTAACATTTGTAAGAAAGATTAAAAAGAATAAATACACCGCGTCAGGGGGTATTTGTATAAGAATAAAAATGAACGATAGGTAAAATAAAGGAAATTGATGAAAAATTTAAGAAGTTTTATAAAAACAAAACAAACAAATGGTAATGCTTGCCGACCAAGAGGAAATCAAGAAACAAACAAATTATATAGAGGAAAAAGTGACAGATAGATATGATTTCCAAGCCATGGGACAGTCATGAAACATTAATAAATTACAAGAAGAGAAAAAGAAAATAATATCTCTGAGAAAAAAAGAAACTTAATTTGAAAACCAATTTTCAATAAGGTCTACATAGAAAAAAAGAGAAGAAAAAAGAAATCAATTGGAAGTCAAGAAATAAATAATAATAAATAATAATTCTTTTAATAAAGAAAGTTAGGAATAGGAAGAGAGATAGGGTATATAACATAGTTCATTCAGAGGAAAAATAAAATATAGGGGTAACCAAGAAGTGATAAGCAACTGACAGGCAAATAGTTCAATGACATTAAAATTCAAATAGAAGGGAAATTGAGAAAGAAAAAAAAAAGAGTAAGTCGAAGTTAGATTTTCAAAACTTAATTCAAGCCAGACAAATTTAGGAATTTATAAATTAAGTTCCGGAAAACTTAAAGAAAAAGAAAGAAAATACAAACAAATGAATATTACCTGGTAGTAAATGAATACCAGAGTAAACAATGAAAAGTTAATAAATATCGGTTAAATGTTAAAGTAATATACGAATTCCTTTTTTTAAGTCGTTAAATTTACTGCGTTTAATCACTGGAAAACGCAGTATTATAGATGAAAGAACCAGCATTGAATTGTCAAAGAGGTCAATAAACAATGTTTGTTCTTTGCCTACTCATTACGATGATAATGAAATGAAAATAATGAAATTTGAAAGAAAAATCCTCTTAACAATTAAATATACGTAACAATACGTAAGAAGAAATAAATCTGTAAGAAGGTCGATCATAGTGTAGTTGAAGAATATTTGTAATAATGAAAAATCTAATATTTAATGAGTTATATACGAAGAATTAGAAAAAATTTCTTATTTAAAGAGTATATACGTATATCCATTCAAAAGGAAAGGTAGCGAGCGACAGGGAAGATCATCGTGGGACATTCAATCCTGATACGGAGGTAATGAAGAGATGGGTAAACATAGTCGAAGTAACGAGAGTGTGGTGCAGGACATACACAAAGAGTCAGGCGGACAGCATGAAGCTTCAAAACAAGCAAGTTAATTTTGAAAACTTCCGAAACAATAATAAATGAGAGCTAAGTCATACTGGCAATTAGTAAAGCAGTCACTGAGCAAAGGGAAGCAGTCGGCCAATACAGTTGTAGCCGGGAATATGATGACCCAATATATTTTAGGAATAAGCTAAAAACTTCAAAGATGAAAGATGATTTGACGGAGTGTACTTACGCCTAAAACTATTCGGCTGAAGTAAGTAACACGATGCTAGTTTCAACGAGCGGTACTCAAACCATGATTCCTTTGAAATCTAAAGGCATAGTAACCCGAACGATTGATAAAATCTATAGCCAACCTCCACAACATTTTGGGATAAGTGGATAAGGGTATCAAGATAAATTCCCAACATTTTTGCTATCAACTACCAACATTTTTAGCGACATTTTGGCGCAACGCAAGCTTCACTGAACCATCACTGAAAATTTTTACACAAAGCTCCAACCAATGAACAACACGACAAGGGTCCAGACGCCTGTAGCCACACGAATAAACCATCATCACCGACAGCTAGAAGTCAAATTCCGGAAGAACGGTCGCTTACCTTTAGTTTGTTTTTTGTATTATTTATATAGTCATGTATTTAATTAGCGATGAGAAGAAAAAGGAAATGCAACTCCGCATAAAAAAAAATAAAAAAAAACACAAAAAAAAAACAATAAGTAAACACAAAGAGCCACTATTATAAAGAGTAAAAATGAAAAAAAAGAGGAACTAACTTATGAAAAAAAGATCGCATACAAAAAAAAAAAATAAGAAAGCAAAAAGAGCCACTATTATGAGAATTATTTATAACACTATTATTTATAGTATATCGACCTTTCAAAAAGACTAATTGCCTAGACTAAGAACAAGAAAAAGATATATATACGTACTAGGGCGGGTCGATTTAAAAATCGCTCAATGCTCTGTGAAAATCGTATTCTAGGGATCAAAATAAGAAACTTTGCCGAAGGAACTATACCTCTAAAACGAATTCTGATATCCCCCAATTTGGGTCGAACTTTTGGGTAGGGGCAAATTTTGAAAAATCCCACTTTGACCCATTTAGAGTGCTCCAATCGAGTCCAAATGTATGACCGACCCCCACTAACTTTAGAGGCTTGACCCACCCATGCCAGTGGCACACCCCCTGGAACCCCCTGGGGGTTCCCCATACAAACATTTCAAAAAATCACCAGTTTTGGCCCTTTATATGAAAAAATCAGCGAAATGGCTATGTTTTTTCTTTATTTTTATTTATTTATTTATAATAATATTTATTATTAATTTATAATAATATCTATTTTTTCTCTTTTGAAATTTATTTAGTCAGAACATATGTAAATGAAAAAATTAATTTAAGTTAGTTATAGAAAAGAAACTAAAAAAATTATTGTTTGAAGTCTTTTACTTTCAAGTCGGGGCAATTTCGCACGGCTCTCTAATGTCGTCGCCATAACAGCCTCTACATTTTCTGGTATAACCCGTTTGGAAACGCTAGCTAGCAATTGAACATGTCGTTCCGTTCCTTGTATGTGTGATGCAATTTTTGGATCATTAAACGGTGGATCATCTTGATTTAAATATTCTTTCAATGTATCGTACGGAATGCTTCGCGTGAATGGTGGTTCAAATACGTTATTTAAGTCATTCATATTAATCATTTCCGTGTAACTTGTGCAATTAAACTTTATATCTGGTTTTTTATAAGCTCTAAGTTGCGTTGGGTCGTCAACATCTGTTCGATAGCGTAGAATTATGTTGATAGAACAGTCGCGCTTTTCTTTGCTATCTTCAAACAACATTGATAACAAGATATTTTCCGAATGCGCATAATATGAATTATCTGTTATTACTTGTTTGACAATTTTGCGTAAACGAGGTTCTAGAAATCGTGACCAACTAATGAAGTTGAAAAATAATGCACTGCCGTACACGACAGAGCTGTAATACTTGATATTGAAGTACATTGGCACATAACATTTAATTATAAATTCAACCAGAATTCTTAAAGTTGCATCTGGATTTTCCGTTGTCACATATAATCGTAATAATCTAGCGGCCTTGGTGAGCCACCGAGAATGTACAATTTTCCCTGGTTTGATGTTAGCCAGATCCACCGAAACCACGTCGCTAGAAATTGCATGGGCCATGTCGTATAAGTACTTCGAATCGGTGGAAAATTCAATTTTTTTCTGGAGCGGGGGCATATTTTGCAACTCAATTTTCTGGAAGCCGTCCACCACCTGAAAATATATAATAATAAAATAATTAAAAATGGTTGACTTTTATAATAAATGAGTGATAGCAATAACTTACCGGAAGAGTTTCACAAGTTTCGATTTGACGGCTCAGTTTTCCGGTTGCCGATCTTGGTCCAGTGCTGGTTGATTATCCAAAGCTTCAAACAAATACCGAAACGGAAGTTCGTTGAAGTGTAGAAGGCAAACGAACCAATGCATGGTCTTTTTAACAGCAATTCGAATCGTCGTATAATTCCACCGTGTGGGCCAGTGTTTGTTGGCTCACCGTCAGTGCATATTCCAATTAATGCATCCAGTGATATATTTTTATCGTTGAAAAAATCATTTAATTTGGTTGTTTTGCATTCAGCGGTTTCATGTTCCAGTCTTACGTAACCAATCAATTCAGAATTGGGTTCTCTCAAAATAACAAGATGAGGTTCTTTTACCATCCTAGTATGATACTTCTCATCAACTTGAGCTGTCGTTAAAGTATCATCTTTTCTGCCATCGAATGAAAACGCCAACAAATTGGTATGATCTAATCGTTTGCGAACCACTTCTTGTCTGCATTTCTCTTTTTCTCTGCGAACTTTCGATTTATCCATGATGAGAGGTTTGCCATGCTTATCTTTCATTTTAAAATCTTGGAAAAGAGCGGTTCCCAATGCCGATGCTACTCTATCAGGCACACCAAATCTGTCACATACCAAGGCAAAGTTAAAACAAACTTATCTCTCTCTGTGTATTGTGAACTTGTGCTTCTATCCATATCTTCTTGAACCGGTGGCGGTGCGTATGTTGAATTATCGGGATCTTGGTATGTTGGTATTGATGACATAGACGTTGCTCCTTGCTCTTCAGTTTCCATCACAACTGCATCCATTGTTAGTCTTCTCTGATTATGTTGATCGTGCATGAACTCTTTGAGGCGTTCGGGAACCCAGCCGCATGCACATGGAGCTGCCTGCAAATCGCATTTACATGTTCCAATGTAAAAAATTGTTTCCAGAGATTTTACATACTCTGCAAATTGTTGGGTTTTGTTTCTTCTCTTGATTTGCTCTTGATACTTGGCAAGCAATTTATTCAATTTATTAAATACACTTTTTTTCAGCATTATTTCCATACCACGTTTTTCCCAAATGGTGGATAAGGGTATCAAGATAAATTCCCAACATTTTTGCTATCAACTACCAACATTTTTAGCGACATTTTGGCGCAACGCAAGCTTCACTGAACCATCACTGAAAATTTTTACACAAAGCTCCAACCAATGAACAACACGACAAGGGTCCAGACGCCTGTAGCCACACGAATAAACCATCATCACCGACAGCTAGAAGTCAAATTCCGGAAGAACGGTCGCTTACCTTTAGTTTGTTTTTTGTATTATTTATATAGTCATGTATTTAATTAGCGATGAGAAGAAAAAGGAAATGCAACTCCGCATAAAAAAAAAATAAAAAAAAACACAAAAAAAAAAACAATAAGTAAACACAAAGAGCCACTATTATAAAGAGTAAAAATGAAAAAAAAGAGGAACTAACTTATGAAAAAAAGATCGCATACAAAAAAAAAAAAATAAGAAAGCAAAAAGAGCCACTATTATGAGAATTATTTATAACACTATTATTTATAGTATATCGACCTTTCAAAAAGACTAATTGCCTAGACTAAGAACAAGAAAAAGATATATATACGTACTAGGGCGGGTCGATTTAAAAATCGCTCAATGCTCTGTGAAAATCGTATTCTAGGGATCAAAATAAGAAACTTTGCCGAAGGAACTATACCTCTAAAACGAATTCTGATATCCCCCAATTTGGGTCGAACTTTTGGGTAGGGGCAAATTTTGAAAAATCCCACTTTGACCCATTTAGAGTGCTCCAATCGAGTCCAAATGTATGACCGACCCCCACTAACTTTAGAGGCTTGACCCACCCATGCCAGTGGCACACCCCCTGGAACCCCCTGGGGGTTCCCCATACAAACATTTCAAAAAATCACCAGTTTTGGCCCTTTATATGAAAAAATCAGCGAAATGGCTATGTTTTTTCTTTATTTTTATTTATTTATTTATAATAATATTTATTATTAATTTATAATAATATCTATTTTTTCTCTTTTGAAATTTATTTAGTCAGAACATATGTAAATGAAAAAATTAATTTAAGTTAGTTATAGAAAAGAAACTAAAAAAATTATTGTTTGAAGTCTTTTACTTTCAAGTCGGGGCAATTTCGCACGGCTCTCTAATGTCGTCGCCATAACAGCCTCTACATTTTCTGGTATAACCCGTTTGGAAACGCTAGCTAGCAATTGAACATGTCGTTCCGTTCCTTGTATGTGTGATGCAATTTTTGGATCATTAAACGGTGGATCATCTTGATTTAAATATTCTTTCAATGTATCGTACGGAATGCTTCGCGTGAATGGTGGTTCAAATACGTTATTTAAGTCATTCATATTAATCATTTCCGTGTAACTTGTGCAATTAAACTTTATATCTGGTTTTTTATAAGCTCTAAGTTGCGTTGGGTCGTCAACATCTGTTCGATAGCGTAGAATTATGTTGATAGAACAGTCGCGCTTTTCTTTGCTATCTTCAAACAACATTGATAACAAGATATTTTCCGAATGCGCATAATATGAATTATCTGTTATTACTTGTTTGACAATTTTGCGTAAACGAGGTTCTAGAAATCGTGACCAACTAATGAAGTTGAAAAATAATGCACTGCCGTACACGACAGAGCTGTAATACTTGATATTGAAGTACATTGGCACATAACATTTAATTATAAATTCAACCAGAATTCTTAAAGTTGCATCTGGATTTTCCGTTGTCACATATAATCGTAATAATCTAGCGGCCTTGGTGAGCCACCGAGAATGTACAATTTTCCCTGGTTTGATGTTAGCCAGATCCACCGAAACCACGTCGCTAGAAATTGCATGGGCCATGTCGTATAACTACTTCGAATCGGTGGAAAATTCAATTTTTTTCTGGAGCGGGGGCATATTTTGCAACTCAATTTTCTGGAAGCCGTCCACCACCTGAAAATATATAATAATAAAATAATTAAAAATGGTTGACTTTTATAATAAATGAGTGATAGCAATAACTTACCGGAAGAGTTTCACAAGTTTCGATTTGACGGCTCAGTTTTCCGGTTGCCGATCTTGGTCCAGTGCTGGTTGATTATCCAAAGCTTCAAACAAATGCCGAAACGGAAGTTCGTTGAAGTGTAGAAGGCAAACGAACCAATGCATGGTCTTTTTAACAGCAATTCGAATCGTCGTATAATTCCACCGTGTGGGCCAGTGTTTGTTGGCTCACCGTCAGTGCATATTCCAATTAATGCATCCAGTGATATATTTTTATCGTTGAAAAAATCATTTAATTTGGTTGTTTTGCATTCAGCGGTTTCATGTTCCAGTCTTACGTAACCAATCAATTCAGAATTGGGTTCTCTCAAAATAACAAGATGAGGTTCTTTTACCATCCTAGTATGATACTTCTCATCAACTTTAGCTGTCGTTAAAGTATCATCTTTTCTGCCATCGAATGAAAACGCCAACAAATTGGTATGATCTAATCGTTTGCGAACCACTTCTTGTCTGCATTTCTCTTTTTCTCTGCGAACTTTCGATTTATCCATGATGAGAGGTTTGCCATGCTTATCTTTCATTTTAAAATCTTGGAAAAGAGCGGTTCCCAATGCCGATGCTACTCTATCAGGCACACCAAATCTGTCACATACCAAGGCAAAGTTAAAACAAACTTATCTCTCTCTGTGTATTGTGAACTTGTGCTTCTATCCATATCTTCTTGAACCGGTGGCGGTGCGTATGTTAAATTATCGGGATCTTGGTATGTTGGTATTGATGACATAGACGTTGCTCCTTGCTCTTCAGTTTCCATCACAACTGCATCCATTGTTAGTCTTCTCTGATTATGTTGATCGTGCATGAACTCTTTGAGGCGTTCGGGAACCCAGCCACATGCACATGGAGCTGCCAGCAAATCGCATTTACATGTTCCAATGTAAAAAATTGTTTCCAGAGATTTTACATACTCTGCAAATTGTTGGGTTTTGTTTCTTCTCTTGATTTGCTCTTGATACTTGGCAAGCAATTTATTCAATTTATTAAATACACTTTTTTTCAGCATTATTTCCATACCACGTTTTTCCCAAATTCCATTCAACTTATCTTGTACTTGAATAGTGAATGATTTATGGGAAAACTTTTTTTGTTCTGTTTTAGCACGTTCGCTTAAGTAAAAATAATATCTCAAGATATCCAGATGGGTTGGTAAATTAAGATCAGTCAAATCAGTAGACACACCAAAAACAGTAACATCGTGCTTGGGTATATGACTCATTGGGTTTTCGATAGTTGTTGATGTTGTTGTTGCTTCATCTTGCGGTGTAGAGGATGGTGGATTCATTGTAAACTTTTTGATTTGGAATGGTTAACTTCACTTATTATTTTTTTTTTAAAAATTTTTTTATCTGAAATTAGCACTTCACACTTTGAGTTCTTCACAACGACTTAATGCATTCATAAAAACTGTTGCGTTATATATGGTCTACGAGACGAGGTAATAAGAATGAAATGGTAATTTCAATTCTACCTGCTGTGTCTTGTGGTGGCTTAAAAACGCACACAAGCAATTTTAGGATCTGCAATTGTGTCACAGTGATACCTTAATTTTTTAAAAGGGTTGCGGTGCATTCCAGTGATACCTTAATTGTTAAAATGGTTGCATAAAACGCGCATTTCTTAAGAAGGTGCCATAAAATACCCACAAAAACGGTTGTAAAACAACCTTCATTTCGTTAGTAGGTGCTATAAAAAAACTACACAAGTAAGTTCACGACATGCAGCTGTGTCTTGTGGTGCCTTAAAAAACTCACACAAGCAATTTTTCGATTTGCAATTGTGTCACAGTGATATCTTCATTTTTTAAAACGGTTGAATAAATTTCTAAAGAGAAAAAAAACTCCAAAAAGAAAAAAACATAGGCATTTCGCTGATTTTTTCATGTAAAGTGCCAAAACTGGCGATTTTTTGAAATGTTTGTATGGGGAACCCCCAGGGGGTTCCAGGGGTCGGCCACTGGCATGGGTGGGTCGGGTCTCCAAAGTTAGTGGGGGTCGGTCATACATTTGGACTCGATTGGAGCACACTAAATGGGTCAAAGTGGGATTTTTCAAAATTTGCCCCTACCCAAAAGTTCGACCCAAATTGGGGGATATCAGAATTCGTTTTAGAGGTATAGTTCCTTCGGCAAAGTTTCTTATTTTGATCCCTAGAATACGATTTTCACAGAGCAATGGGCGATTTTTTTGCCTCCCCACAAATCGACCCGGCATAATACGTACACTTTAAATACAACTTTATTTAAAATGTGAAGATATCAAACAAAACAACTAAGTAAGAATATATAAGTCAAAAGTTAACTAATTTCAAAGTATACACCGATAAGAAAAAAAAAACAGGGAAGGAAAAGATGTATATATGTATATTTTAAATACAAAACAAAAATAGACAGTAAACAGCTAAGCAACGAAAAAATTATTGTTAGGTCTTTAACAATAATTTTTTTTTTTTCCAAAGGGCGGAGGAATGTTGTGAGTCACTGAGTCACAACTATTAAAACCAATGCAAGACTTAAATCAATGCATATTTGTAGGCACTACCTCTGGTGCCATATAACAAACTTAATAAATTCACATAATAAATTCACTTAGTAAATTCAAAGTCAATGCCAAGTTCAAGTGCATGAAAATGCAGCGTCAGCGATAAGACGTAAAACAGTTTAAGCTCGTCGCGTGCTACCAGCCGGTACCCAGCAACCAGCTTAAATAACAAGCCGTAGCGCCGGTGTGTTGTTGTTGCCTCATCGTGAGAAATAAACTGACACCGCTTTGCCTTCTGCATTGGGCGCAAAATGCATTGACAGCATTTTTAATTAATAATATTTTATTGTTGTAATTGCATGCATTTATGGTATTTTATTTACTGTAGCTTGCACTTGGACAATATTTAGCGTAACAAGAGTTCCGCCTTTTGAAAATAAGAACATGACTAATGAAATGCAACTTGAGCATTTTAGATATGTTAAACACAAGAACGTTTCCGCATAACTTGGAACTCGGCAAGTTATGGGGAAATACCTTGTAGATTAAATAAGTGTTACAATTAACCAATTAGTAAGTAAGTCAAATTTAAGTATGTGACAAAAAACTGTCAACTAAGTAATTAAGTAATAATGTAAAGATTGAGGCAGCTAGATATTCGTTATAAATATCGATGTTTTTAAGTTGTAGAAAAAACAATGAATAAAGAGTCTGAAGACGCAGCAACAGTATTTTCTTTCCTTTGAAGCGGACCACTTCACACACAGTATTTTCTTTCCTTTGGATAGTGCACATTAAAGTAAGTATACAATTGGCTGGTGAGCCATTATAATACACACCCAAAATCTTTTGGCAACCTCACGGCTGCCTATTCATTTGGCAGCTACACTGCCGGTTAAATATAAGGTAACCCTTTTTTTAAATAGGGAAATTGTAGGCTAATGCGTTCTTCTCGACTGGGGAGAAGACGCCTCACGTATTAATTTAGGTAGTATTTTTAGGTCACGACGAAGGACCTAAGGGTATCCTCATAGGGAGGATACCAACATCTCAAACAAACTATCAGTAAGTCAGATGAAGGAATTTAAAGATGCCATTTTGAATAGAATGAATTTCAACCTCATAGGCCAATATTTTTGCAACCATAAAGGCCAATATTTTTGCAACTATTCAACGAAGTTAAGAATTACAGTGAAACCAGAAAAGAAATCCACCTGGTTGTAGGAATTATCGACAGAATAATCGAAATTGGAAATAAATATTGAAAAAATATTATAAAAATATTGAAACAAAAAATTTCTGAGCAATCCTGAAATTAAATGCTGTAGCACGTTTAAGAATGTAAGAATTCTTACTTAAATAATTGAGTAGATACAATATAGCGATTCTGGCCCAGGAGGAGCGGAGGAACAAGCCGATGACGTCACGCCCGCACCCCAGCGCCATCTAGTGGGGGGCTTTTTGCTCAAATGTGCAAAGGTGTATGTCTTTGCTAAAAGCTATTATGGTGTATGTCTTTGCTAAAAGCTATTATGGTGTATGTCTTTGCTGTAAGCTTTTAAAAATTGGCAAGTTTGGTGTATGTTTTTGCTGTAAGCTTTTAAAAATTGGCAAGTTTGGTGTATGTCTTTGCTTTATTTATACTTTTAAATTAGCAAGTTTGGGGTAAGTCTTTGCTTTTTTAAGCGGTGATCATAATTTTATACACTACATTATCGGTAGTGGTAGTCAAGCGAGTTCTTATCAGTGTTTGCATGTTTTTCTTAACCCTCAAATACCTAATAGCAATGACTCAAATCCTGAGTGACGAGCTTAGCTGAAATGATATGACTTGCTATATGAAAATATATATATTAATATGGATTGAAGCAATTTAGGTACGGCGAAGGTTGAAGGGTTAAAGAATTGTTTATAAATTTATCATAATGGTGCTAAGTATTAGGTGCGAGTATTAGATTTGTATAAGTAGTTTAAGAATTGGATGACAACCATTTGAAACATAGGCGTATATAAATATCCATTCGTCAGCTGGGGGACATCGGGGTAACAAGCCCCCGCGTAATAACCACCGGCCAAGTCACTTACACCCAGCAACTTCTCCGCCGCTGTATTTTATTTTAAGTAAACGAAATACATAGCAACCAGGAAGAATCAAGAAGTTTCTAGAAGCTTCGAGATGCAGAAACGTCGAGAACATTTTAGAAGCTGACTTATGTCATTGTATGCCGAAGCGAATGGCGTGAGAGAGAAAGGGAGGGAGAGAATTTGATAGTAAGAGAGAGAAAGGGAGATAGCAAATAGCGCGATCCTATACAAATAATACTTCAGAATCAACCTAACCTAAGCCAATGCCAAGAAGAGACAGGAAGTTTCTAGAAGCTTCGAGATGCAGAAACGTCGAGAACATTTTAGAAGTCGACTTATGTTATTGTATGCCGATGACGTCACCCATACCCATCCTGGTACGGATTTTAATTTTATTTAATTTCAATTTCAATACTAATTTCAAGGTTAAAGTGATAAGAGCCAAGCTTCATAGTAAGCACACTCATAACCCGCAAGTTCAAGATAAGGCAGCAATGGACAAGTTCAAACATGTTTTTTTTTTTTGTGTTACTTCTAAAATAAATAAACAATTTTTGCGGTCAAGTGCAAGGGCAAAAAAAGAAGATAAGAATTTAAAGTTGATATGTCAAAAACTAAGCTAAGCTAACCTAAGCTAATATAAGCTAAGGCTGCGTTCATAGTGAACGCCCATAATCGGCTGCTTTTTTATAATGGTTCTTGT
This sequence comes from Coremacera marginata, assembly GCA_914767935.1. NCBI lineage: Eukaryota > Metazoa > Arthropoda > Insecta > Diptera > Sciomyzidae > Coremacera > Coremacera marginata. The sequence continues at coordinate 95,280,990 of OU612047.1, read as the reverse complement.
TGTTGTTGTTCTTACTGTTGCTATTGTTGTTCTTACTGATGTTGGTGTTGTTGTTGTTGTTCTTGTTGTTGTTCTTACTGTTGTTGTTGTTGTTGTTGTTCTTACTCTTGTTGTTGTGGTTGTTGTTGTTGTTGATGAGGCTGTTTTACTAATAATAAAAATAGGCAATCTAAAGTTACTAAATAAATAGCTAAACTTCTTTATTAAAATATTATTTATATTAATTACACTACATTTTGAGCCCAATTTGGTCACATCTGTTGATAACCAAGATAAGCTATGGAAGCTAGTACAATTACGGACCATCTCAAGTCAAATATGTTGAAGAACTATCACCCAACACAACATTTATCTTACTATGACAATGGACGACACGGTTGCAAGCAGTTTTTAAAGGTAAACCAATCGGCCAAACGGTTACATGGTAAATTTTGACATATATCAAGGCAAGAACCCACGTTGTACCAATCCATATGATGAACGATTCGGAAAATGTGCAGTACCACTTATAACTATGATCGATGACTTTCAGATGATTTGAAAGGCCTTATTGAATATTTCATTCATATTGAATTATTGTTTGATTGATTATTGATATTGTGATTGATTGATTGATTATCGATCAGTTTAAGCAAGTAGCTGTTGAACAGTACAGACCATTTTAGCTGGTAGATGTAGAACAGTACAGACCAGTTTTAGCAGGTAGCTGTTGAACAGTACAGACCAGTTTTAGCAGTTAGCTGTTGAATAGTACAGACCAGTTTTAGCCGGTAGCTGTTGAATAGTACAGATCAGTTTTAGCAGTTATCTGCTAAACTGGTCTGTACTGATCAACAGCAACTGCTAAAACTGGTCTGTACTGTTCTACAGCTACCGGCTAAAACTGGTCTGTACTGTTCAACAGCTACCTGCTAAAACTGGTCTGTACTGTTCAACAGCTACCGGCTAAAATGATCTGTACTGTTCAACAGCTACCTGCTTAAACTGATCGATAATCAATCAATCAATCACAATATCGATAATCAATCAAACAATAATTCAATATGAATGAAATATTCAATAAGGCCTTTCAAATCATCTGAAAGTCATCGATCATAGTTATAAGTGGTACTGCACATTTTCCGAATCGTTCATCATATGGATTGGTACAACGTGGGTTCTTGCCTTGATATATGTCAAAATTTACCATGTAACCGTTTGGCCGATTGGTTTACCTTTAAAAACTGCTTGCAACCGTGTCGTCCATTGTCATAGTAAGATAAATGTTGTGTTGGGTGATAGTTCTTCAACATATTTGACTTGAGATGGTCCGTAATTGTACTAGCTTCCATAGCTTATCTTGGTTATCAACAGATGTGACCAAATTGGGCTCAAAATGTAGTGTAATTAATATAAATAATATTTTAATAAAGAAGTTTAGCTATTTATTTAGTAACTTTAGATTGCCTATTTTTATTATTAGTAAAACAGCCTCATCAACAACAACAACAACCACAACAACAAGAGTAAGAACAACAACAACAACAACAACAGTAAGAACAACAACAAGAACAACAACAACAACACCAACATCAGTAAGAACAACAATAGCAACAGTAAGAACAACAACAACAAGAACCATTATAAAAAAGCAGCCGATTATGGGCGTTCACTATGAACGCAGCCTTAGCTTATATTAGCTTAGGTTAGCTTAGCTTAGTTTTTGACATATCAACTTTAAATTCTTATCTTCTTTTTTTGCCCTTGCACTTGACCGCAAAAATTGTTTATTTATTTTAGAAGTAACACAAAAAAAAAAACATGTTTGAACTTGTCCATTGCTGCCTTATCTTGAACTTGCGGGTTATGAGTGTGCTTACTATGAAGCTTGGCTCTTATCACTTTAACCTTGAAATTAGTATTGAAATTGAAATTAAATAAAATTAAAATCCGTACCAGGATGGGTATGGGTGACGTCATCGGCATACAATAACATAAGTCGACTTCTAAAATGTTCTCGACGTTTCTGCATCTCGAAGCTTCTAGAAACTTCCTGTCTCTTCTTGGCATTGGCTTAGGTTAGGTTGATTCTGAAGTATTATTTGTATAGGATCGCGCTATTTGCTATCTCCCTTTCTCTCTCTTACTATCAAATTCTCTCCCTCCCTTTCTCTCTCACGCCATTCGCTTCGGCATACAATGACATAAGTCAGCTTCTAAAATGTTCTCGACGTTTCTGCATCTCGAAGCTTCTAGAAACTTCTTGATTCTTCCTGGTTGCTATGTATTTCGTTTACTTAAAATAAAATACAGCGGCGGAGAAGTTGCTGGGTGTAAGTGACTTGGCCGGTGGTTATTACGCGGGGGCTTGTTACCCCGATGTCCCCCAGCTGACGAATGGATATTTATATACGCCTATGTTTCAAATGGTTGTCATCCAATTCTTAAACTACTTATACAAATCTAATACTCGCACCTAATACTTAGCACCATTATGATAAATTTATAAACAATTCTTTAACCCTTCAACCTTCGCCGTACCTAAATTGCTTCAATCCATATTAATATATATATTTTCATATAGCAAGTCATATCATTTCAGCTAAGCTCGTCACTCAGGATTTGAGTCATTGCTATTAGGTATTTGAGGGTTAAGAAAAACATGCAAACACTGATAAGAACTCGCTTGACTACCACTACCGATAATGTAGTGTATAAAATTATGATCACCGCTTAAAAAAGCAAAGACTTACCCCAAACTTGCTAATTTAAAAGTATAAATAAAGCAAAGACATACACCAAACTTGCCAATTTTTAAAAGCTTACAGCAAAAACATACACCAAACTTGCCAATTTTTAAAAGCTTACAGCAAAGACATACACCATAATAGCTTTTAGCAAAGACATACACCATAATAGCTTTTTAGCAAAGACATACACCTTTGCACATTTGAGCAAAAAGCCCCCCACTAGATGGCGCTGGAGTGCGGGCATGACGTCATCGGCTTGTTCCTCCGCTCCTCCTGGGCCAGAATCGCTATATTGTATCTACTTAATTGTTAGAATAATCGAAATATTTTGGATCTGATGTAAAACTATTCAAATCAAAAACTGAGAATAAGAATTGAATTGAATTGATTTGAATTCAGAAATAAATATAGCAGAACCTAATGAAATAAGTTTTAATACTATTGAAATAAAATAGAATTACCGGTAAAGTAAGAAAAAAATTTTAATTATTGTTATTGAACAAACGACACCAATGACAGCTTAATGACCGAGAAGAAAAAAAAATTAATTCTATATGAGAACGGAAATGTTGCGTCTACAGATCACTTGGTAAAAATATAATATGTAATTATCTATAAATTTATTAAAACTCGAATTATTCGTTTTGAATTAACGAAATAAACGACTGCGAAACGATCGTGTAAAAAATGGTTCTAAATGAGAACAGAAATGTGGCGTTTGCAGATCGATTTGTTTTGAAATACAATAGAATTGTCGATAAAAATATCGAAATTTAAACGATTGTTGTGAATTAAGGAATACAAACGACTGACAAACGACCGCTTAAAGAATGGTTCTTAATGAGAACAGAAATGTGGCGTTTGCAGGTCGATTTGTTTTGATATGAAATTGCATATATATGTTAAATTGTAGATATTGAAAAATCTTTATAATTCGAAGAATTGAATTATCGATACCAGGAAATTATAATTTTGCAATAAATCAAAAAAATATTTTTCTTTTGAACGAAATCAATATTCGCGTAACGTAAAAAGTTGACTAAATGGTTGCTTTAGAATAAAAAATGTAATGTAAACCGCCCTGAAATACGTTTATTCTAGTTATGATGGTGTAGTATGTGACGGGTTTCTGAATTTTATTTTTTTTATTATCCCTATTGCCAACTTCGGCAAGACTGTAAATTAATGGCTATAACGCCGCTCTGTTTTAGAATAAAGACTTGTCTTTTTCTGGTGAGAAATAAATCTGATTTTATTTGTTATCAATTCAGGTATTTATAATAAAATATAACATTATTTTACTTAACTACTATTTCCATAACTCCTCCTCTTTATTTTGATAATTCATAAAAATAGTTTTGGTTGGCTCAATAGAATTGTCTATTGAGCAACACATTTTATTAGTTTGTTTTCTGTTTTGTTCTGGTCGCATGCAACGAAATATGCTGCGCTTGCACTTACACCGCTATTTGCGTTAGTGTCAAAGCGGAAGCAATGTTAATATTTGGTCATGCTAGTTGTGTTGTAACTTAAGTATAACACTGACCCAAAGAACGAAACAGAATTTGTAATTGTTTACTTTTTTGTAAAAGTACCGTGGACATGCTGTGCTGTGCCACTACACCCTTACTCTTAAGCGAAAAATTATTTCTTGAAATGATTTTTAAGATTGGCGAGAAGGTATAGCTTGGAATTTTTCTTAACATATATTATATAATTATACAACGTTTATTAACAATTTGGTGACTATTATTTATATATAGTAACTTGTGCTGCATGTGAGCACAATGAATGTTTCGATACGATAGTAGGAGTAGATCTTATATAGTTATACAATACAAAATATTATTTAACTTATATTAGTTAATTTCTGTAATGAAAGGTTTTATTTTTATTTTAAAATATTTAAAGTGTTATTTAAATGTTTTGTTAAATTTCTTAAGCATATTGTTGTGTAATTCTTTGTTTTTTCCTTTTATATTTACAATTGAGTTCACTCCTTTTCTTTCAACAATCTTATAAGGACCGTGATAAGGGCTTTGTGATTTTTTTTTAGTTTCTAATTTTACAAATACTAAATCTCCTATTTCTAACTTACCTTCATGTATATTTTTGTCGTAAACTATTTTTCTCTTATCCTTTACTAGTTTTATTAAATTTCTAGCTTTATTTATAGATGTTTTTAATCTTAATTTCAACTCATTACTGTAATTTTCTAAGTCATAAATTTTATTTCGTTCTCCTAATATGTCGCTTGGTAGCGTCGGTAATCTTCCAAAAACTAGTTCATATGGTGAATATAGTGTGTCTACGTGTGGGGTTGTATTATAAGCAAATGTGTAATACGATACCCATTTGTCCCATTCATAATCATCTGCAAACGAAAGTAGGTATTCGTTGAGTACCCTGTGGTTTCTTTCAAGTGCACCGATTGTTTGATGATGATAAGGCGTTGAGAACACTTGGCGAGTGTCCAGTAATCTACATACATTAGACATTAAATCGTTTGTAAATTCTGTCCCTCTGTCAGATCTGAGTATCTTAAAACAACCGTACTTTAGTATGAATTGTTCTACTAAGGTTGTCGCTACAGTTCTGGCGTCTTTAGATTCGATTGGATGCGCTACGACAAATTTTGAGAGGTCGCATTGCATTGTTAATATGTATCTGAAGCCGTTAGAAATCTTAAGTGGACCTACAGTGTCAATTGTTATATGTTCAAAGGTTGTCGCTGGCGTGTCAGTAATTGTAAGTTTTTCTTTAATGTGGCGCGTTGTTTTATTTTGGTTGCATTTTACGCAGTTATTTACAAATTCTGTGACCATCTGTTTCATATTTTTCCAGATATATCTTTGTTTTAATTTAAGGATTGTCTTTCTTATTCCCATGTGTCCAGCAGTACTTGAAGTATGAAATTCTTGAATTAATTTATATTTTTGTAACATGTTATCTATTTGTTGTGGAGCTTTATATATCATTATTTTAATAGGCGAGGATCTATTCATTTTCAACATGATGTATTCTTTTTTGAATGTATTCAAATTAATATTTTTGAATATATAATCTTTATCACAAAAGGCTAGCTCCTTTATCTGTGATTTCTTCAATAAACTATGTAGTTTCTCCAACATCGAATCTAGTTTCGAAGGGTCATCACTACAAGTTATGTGCACTTCATTATTAATTATATTCATGGTAACGTTACTCTTTTCTTTAATAATAAATTTCAGTTTCACCAATTTCCTTACGTCATTAAAGGATGTACATTCCCAAATACAAAGTTGATCAGACTCATTATGAGATATGTTATTCTCTTTAACACTTCCTTGGAGGTGTTGACTCAGGTGTTGGGTACCATTATATTCACTCACATTATTTTTCATTCCTCTGCTCCTTATTCCATTTTTATTAACTTTATTTTTATAGTTCTTGCTCCTCGTGACTACTAGTAGTTTATTTTGTTCACTCTCTAGTGTAGGAATCATTGTTTTTAGGATATTACTGTCTATCTTTATACGTGATAACGCGTCGGCGTTTGTGTTTATCTTTCCTTGTTTGTAAATGATTTCAAAATCATAGTCCGATAAGTCCAATCTTATCCTTGTCATTTTTGACGATGGATTCTTGTGCGAGAATAGGGATACTAATGGCCTGTGGTCTGTTACCACTATGAATTTTCTTCCAAATAAATATGGTTTAAAAAAATTTATTCCCCAATGAATTGCTAACAATTCCTTCTCTATTATTGGTTTGTTTATGTCATGCTTCTGTAATGACTTGCTTGCAAAAGATATCGGTAAATCGTGTCCTATCTCTCCTTGCGATAGCACTGCTCCCAGAGCAAAATCAGATGCATCAGTTGTAAGTATGAATGGTTTCTCAAAATTTGGATATTGCAATACCGGTGGATTTATTAGTTTTTGTTTCAAAGTGTTGAAAGCTTTTTCACATTCCTCTGACCAAATGAAAGGTGTGTCTTTCTTTAGTAAAGAGTTTAAACACTTAACAATTGTTGCGAAATCCGGTATAAAACGTCTGTAGTAATTGCAGAATGCTACAAATCTTCTTACTTCATCTGCATTGATTGGTACCGGGTATTTTAAAACAGCTTCACATTTAAAAGGATCGGTTTTAATACTTTATCTGTTATTAAATGACCAAGGTAGACTACTTCTGACTTAAGAAAATGACATTTACTTGCATTCAACTTTAAGTTATATTGTTTTAAACGGTCAAAAACTTTAATTAAATTTTGATTGTGATGCTTTAAAGAACATCCGAAAACTATTATGTCGTCAACGTACAGAAATGCTTCAGAATTTAAACCACTTAACGCTATAGTTAACATGCGTTGAAAACTATTTGACGAAATTTTTAACCCGAAAGGTAAACGTTTAAATTGATAATGTCCATCTTGTGTCGAGAATGCTGTTAAGGGTCTTGATTCTTGTTCTAATGGTATTTGGTGGAATGAGCTTGTCATGTCCAGTGTTGAAAAATATCTAGCTCTTCCTAACATGTCTAAAACGTCCTCAAGTCTTGTTAAAGGAAATTTGTCATTGACAATTTTATCGTTAAGTTTTCTAAAGTCTACTACTAAACGCCATTTCTTATTTTCGTCATTACTCTTCTTTGGCACTAACAGTAATGGTGCATTATATGGGCTAGTAGAATGTTCTATTATGTCGTTTGTTATTAAGTCAGTTACTTGGTTTTGAATCTCGTCATATTGGGTGTGTGGTAATCTGTAATTTTTTATGTACACTGGTGTTGGGTCTGATAAATGTATTTGTTGTGTATAAAAATTGTTTGTAGAAAGTTCTTCTCCCTCGAGATGGAAAATTCATTGATATGTTTTGAAAATTTCTAAAAGTTCCGTCTCAGATTGTTCATTTAACTTTAGTTCTGTGATAAGCTTTTTAAAACGTTCATCGTCATTTGATTTATTATTATGTTTATATGTCCTCATAACCGTATAATTGCTTAACTTCTCTGTCTTTGGTTTAATCTCTTTTAAGTTTACCTCTGTATTGTTTACGTTCATTATTTTCATATGACAGATACCTTTGTATGGCGCTATTGAATTTGCTAAAAATACGCCTTCCATTAATTCTTGATTTAAAATTACGCTGTCTTCTGATATGTCTTATTGAATAGGAAAAATTGCCTCTGATCTTGGTGGTATTCTGAAGTTCTTCTTATTTTGAAATTTTGTAATTAAAGGTAGTATATAATCATCTTGCTCAAACATAACTGTAATCGTGAATGTTTCATAGTCTATTTTACATGTATATTTTATAAGAAAATCTCTTCCTAAAATCCCATCTGTCGCAATAGGAAAATTGTTGTCCACTATTTGGAATACATTATGTGTTCTGTTTTCACCAAAGCACAAGGATAATTTAGTTGTTCCTAAAGATTGAATCTCTTCTTCTGTTATCCCCGTTAATTTGCATTTATCTTCGCTGTTTATATCAATTTCTTCATTCAAGTTTTTGCAGATAGAAATGTCTGCTCCTGTATCTATTAAAAATGTAAGACTACGTTTTGTTTCTGCACATATTAGAGTAATGTAGTTTGTCAAATTTTCTGATAGTATGTATATTCGGTTTTCATTTAATTTTGGCCTTCCGGAAGCTCCTGGTGATTTTCCGGGCCGTTTTCGTTTCCCTGAGCATTGACTACGTGTATTTGTCGGTTATTGTTGTTGCTTCTATCATTATTTCCATTCGATCTTTGATTGTTGTTGCCATTTGCTCTTTGGCTATTGTTTCCGCTATTATAGTTATTTTGACTATAACTGTTGTTATTTCTGTTGTTGATATAATTCCTGTTGTTGTTATTCGCTCTATAGTTGCCATTGTTTCTATTGTTGTTGCTATTGATTCGATAATTGTTTCTGTTAGTATTGTGATTGTCGTTGTTGAAATATCGTGTATTGCTGTATTTCGTATATATATATACGTATTGCGAAATTTCTATACGTGTTGTTAAAATTTCTTTGAGAATGATAATTGAAAACTCTACCATTAGTCATACTGCTACTTTTTTTAAGTTCTAACGCCAAATTTACGGCGTTATTTAAGTCTTTTGGTTGCGCAGCGAAAATAGTTTGTTTTAATTGTTTGTCAACGCCATTTTTAAATATTGTTAAGGCATATCTCTCGTTCATTTTTTCAACTACTTCTTTTTGTTCGTTTGTTGCAGTGTTACCTAGTTCATTTATTTGTAATTTATTTAGTTCTGATACTAAATTCAAAATTTTGTCCTTGAAACCCATCACTGTATTATTTTTCTGTGTCGTTGATGATAATTGTGTGTGAATTTGAGCTATTGTCACATTGCTTTTGTATCTCTCTTGTAGACGTGTTTTTAAGTCTTCGAAAGATGTTACGTTGGAACCTAATGCTGTTCGAACTGTTGCACTAAGTTTTACACTTGCAACGAATTCTATTAGTGTCTTTTTTGCGTCCGTTGTATATGTGTTGTTTAGTAATTCAATAATTTTTAAAAATGGTTCTAATTCTTTATGTTGTCCGTTAAATGTCGGTATGGCCTTAATGGCTGTCTCTATATTGAAAGCTGACATTTTGTCTGTGTCTAGATTTTTCACGTTTAGGTTAGTTTTTTCTATTGTTTCAGGTTTTTCTGTTAAATAAATTTTTATTTCTTCCGCTAATATTTCAAAATTTTCTAAATCTAACTTTCCTTTTGGATTGTTTGACCTGTTAATTGAATTTCTCAACTCATTTATTCTTTCTTTAATCTCAGTTATATATTTCTTTGAATATTTTCGTTCTGGTGCCTTTTTTAATCTTTTTAATATCTCCTTTCCTTCCTCGATTTCCATTTATATATGGAAAACTAATTGAATTCTTACTTAATTTATTATGCTTATTTCATATTAATTTTATTGATTATCTTCTTTGTATATTTAAACATTGTTTATATTTATTCTCCTTAAAATCTGTTTTCTTACATAGTTTTTATAGTATCTGCTAATTAGGAATAGAATAACTAATATAATTAAAATTGCTGAGATTATTCCCATGAGTTCCGAGAAACTTCCTGTTTTTTCGTTGGTGCTACTGCTGCTGCTGCTGGCTGCATTGTTATTGTTTGTGACTTCGGTTTTTCTAAACCACCCCATGTTGGCTGAAGATTGTATTACTTAGTATATTTGCGTAGGACCGTAATTTTTTTTCTGTATTGTTATTTTTTCTATGAGCCTCTTCTTCAAGCCTTTGTCTGTCGTTATTGCTGCTATTCTGTATAGTTCCGCAACTTGTTGACGGGCTTTCACTCTTTTTCCTCCCCTGGTTTTCTTGATCGGAGTTTCATTTATTTCTTTCGATTGTAGTTTATTTTGGCCCAGTCTTGCTCGATCGTTAAGGGTTTTGGTCCAGCCGTTTTTGGTGTTGGAGTGTACGTTGGAGTATTGCTCTGTGCACTCAGTGGTTCGGGTACATATTCTTCAATAAACTTTGTAGCGTTGTCCAGAGCTCTTGAGAACAATGCGTCGAAATCTACCTCTGTTGTTTCGGCCATACACGATTTGTCCAGTTTGGTCGGTAGGATCGAGTCCGCAGGATCGGTTTGGTTAGCAGGATCGAGTCCGCAGGATCGGTTTGGTCAGCAGGATCGAGTCCGCAGGATCGCCATGTAGTATGTGACGGGTTTCTGAATTTTATTTTTTTTATTATCCCTATTGCCAACTTCGGCAAGACTGTAAATTAATGGCTATAACGCCGCTCTGTTTTAGAATAAAGACTTGTCTTTTTCTGGTGAGAAATAAATCTGATTTTATTTGTTATCAATTCAGGTATTTATAATAAAATATAACATTATTTTACTTAACTACTATTTCCATAACTCCTCCTCTTTATTTTGATAATTCATAAAAATAGTTTTGGTTGGCTCAATAGAATTGTCTATTGAGCAACACATTTTATTAGTTTGTTTTCTGTTTTGTTCTGGTCGCATGCAACGAAATATGCTGCGCTTGCACTTACACCGCTATTTGGGTTAGTGTCAAAGCGGAAGCAATGTTAATATTTGGTCATGCTAGTTGTGTTGTAACTTAAGTATAACACTGACCCAAAGAACGAAACAGAATTTGTAATTGTTTACTTTTTTGTAAAAGTACCGTGGACATGCTGTGCTGTGCCACTACAATGGTTACTCTTATTGCTGTTGATGTTGTCGTTGTTGTTGTTGCTGTAATTTTTTTTTCAAATAGTTCTTATTTATTTATCAATTTTTTTTTTTTATTATTTGAAAATATGAATTTGAGTTAGCTAAAATTTAAACTTTAACTTAATATTAATATATAATATATTTTTTTTTTTTTTTGTAACTAAAAGATTTTATTTGAATGCACCGCCACTGCTTGACTTGTCTTGTTTAAGTAGTTTAACTTTTTGAAATGTAAGGAGCAACAACAACACGAATCTTTCCAAATATTTTTTTTTGCAACAACTTTTTTTTCGTGATTAAACTATTAGCGATATGTTTAAATTTGAAGATATCGCTAGCATACACGTTGCTAACACTTCAAATGTTTATTGTGACAGATATTAATGTAATTTTTGTTTACAGCGAGAAACTTGTGAGACATGTATACATGAAACTATCGATTGCACCAAAAAATATAATGTTTAGAGAGCGATGTTTACCAACCGATGCTTGCGGAGAAATGTTTATACAGAAAGTATATGTATATAAAAAACGATCGATCGCAACAAAGGAAGACACGTTATGTTGATACAGTATATGTTTACAGCTAAGAACTTGATAGACATGTATACATGAATCTATGAATTGAAACAAAAAGACTGAAATGTTTATAGAGCGATGTTTACAAACGATGTTTGCGGAGAAATGTTTATAATGAAATTTAATGTATATAAAAAACGATCGCAACTAAAGATCGCAACTAAAGAAGACACGCTATGTTAATAAAAGCGATCGATAGCAACAGATTGTGAAAACTTCGCCGCGAGCAGACGTTCTTTTTAATCGATCCTAAAAAATTCTTGTTTTTATGCATTAACCGTTGTGTCAACAGCTGTTGGGTTTTATCCACATCGACAGTAGATGTACCCGGGTACTTCATACGTTTTGTATGGCAGATAGTTGCTTTTGATATACAAATATTAACTACTACCTGGATTCTTGTAATTTTCTGGTTTTTTTTTTTTTATTTATTGGAAATATTGTCTAGTTAACAAAACTTTTATCATAATTTGGGAAAAAAAAAATTTGGTACCTAAATAATCCATTTTTACCAAAAATGGGAATTGCCAAAATCCATAAAAATTTAACAATTTCCAAATTCTTTTTTAATCCTTGTAATTTGATCCCTTTTTACCAAGAAAAATAATTAACATTGAATTTTCATTCGCAAAATTCCGTTATATTTGAACTGAAAATCAACCCCTCTTGCTCATAGTGCTATTTTTAGTACCTGCGCAGAATAATTATAACTCATAAAATATTTGTTCAATGTAAACATTTTTTTTTTGGAATGTGTAGGAAAACACGTCTACTAACAGGAACAAAAGGGTATTTGGGAATATCTTGCCTACCTACCCTTGCACAACCAGTTTTGCAGGCAGAAACATGATTTTTTGCGCAGGTTTCGTTTTGAGTAGTTTTGTATGCATAAGTCAGTTTATGTGCGATTTTTGAAGTGTAAAGACCTAAAAATTTATTTTGTGCGGCAAATATATAAAAAGTGAAAATAAAATGGATGGTGCAATTTGTAATAAGCCTGTGTGCGCAGAGCACTCGAAGGATCATCCACAATGCCTCAGATGCTGCTAAAATTCATAAAATATATTTTTTACTTTCATTATAATGATTTTCTATAAATAAATAAACAAATTTCCATAAAATAAACTAAATATTTCCATTTATTTCTATATATTTGTATGAATTTTCATAGAAGTACCTGGGTACATCAGCTGTTGACGCTAGGTCATTTTCTAGTAACTGGGTTATATTTTCCAAACGGTTGGTCCAATTGACCTGAAATTTCACACCAATATCAATTACATATTTCCAAGCTATGATACGAAGTTTCATCAAGATTGGACCAGCCGCTTGGAAGATATAGCAATATAAAGTGAACTTTGCCATTTATTTCTATATATTTGTATGAATTTTCATACAAGTACCCGGGTACATCAGCAGTCGACGCCATTCCACTAACTTGAATTTGGGCTGTATCGACTGAACTGCTGCTCCAATCTTGATGAAACTTTTCCACACGATGCAAAAGTGTATGGTTGAGGATATCATGAAATCGGGTCAATCGGACTAACCGTTTGGAAGATACAGGAAAATTAAAGTTGCAAATGTACCCGTGGGCTCTACGATCGACACAACGGTTAAGCGCAGTGCAATTAAAAAGTGGTATACATTAAAAAACGCTAAGCACAAACTTAGCATTTATTTTAATAATAATTGTGCCATAAACTTGTGCAAAGTAAAGATTTCCATAAGAACTTTTTTGAGTCGCATTTTATTGTGCTCTAATAATTATTCCCAAAAAAAAAAAAAAAAACGCGCAAAAACGTATAAAAAAAAAAACAAACTGCTTATAATAATATTTGCACCTTGCTTTGTGACTGTTGTAAATCGTTTTTATTAGTGCATATATTTGAAATACTTGTTAAAAATATTAAAACTTAAACTTTAAATACTGCTTATTGTTTTGCACTCAAAAAAAAAAAATAAATAAAATAAGCTAAACGGTATAATAAATAAACTATGTAACATGGCGTTACAAATCAATATATAATTCATATTATATCTACTAAATCATATTATATATTAAGTTATATTTCATATTACATCTAAGTATATCATAATAGTAATATTTAAAGATAATAATAATATAATTTATACAATCAACCACAGATAGGCTACACACAACACGACATTCACAAAATAACAACAACTACATCAACTAACCAAGCCAGTAGGCTACCAACAACACAACATACTCAAAATAGCAACAACCATAGCAACTAACCATACACAAAATAAATGACAAACACACAGCGTTCCTTTCTTAGGTAAGCTCAACTCTCTGCTTCGATCAACCGAAGCAGAGTAGTAGCCGTTGCCTCGGCAGACTGCAAAGTCCTCTCCGAGGCAACGGTGAACTGCTCACCGCGCTACTGCCCTGATAGACCGCGAGGTCCTCCGCAGGGCAGTGGTAGACGGTTTTTTGTTAATTTATATTTTCGTGGTCCCTTTCCGTTGGCTTGCATATTTCCTATATGCCGCGTCACTGCCACGACCGACCTAGGTCCTCCTCGGGGCAGCGACGCAGGCACTCGCTACCGCGTCACAATTCTTGCATTTTCTGACCGCGTCACTGCCTCGACCAACCGCTAGGTCCTCCTCGGGGCAGCGACGCCGGCACTCGCTACCGCGTCACTAGTCTCTTCTTCTTCTTTCTTTTCTTTTTGTTTATTATTATTTGCCACGTCACGGCCTCGACCGACAATAAGGTTCTCTTCGGGGCTGCGACGCCGGCAAATGCTGCAACGCTTTCTGCTGCGGCTAAGTTGATTAAATTTAATTAGAGGATCTTATAAGAGCGTTCCTTTCTTAGCAACTACTTACCGATTACCGGAGCGTTCACCAACCGAATCCTGAGGTAGCTACTGATTACCGAAGTGCTTACCAACCGATTACCGAGGCAATCACTTATTACCGAAGTGCTAACCAACCGATTACCGAGGCACTTACTCATTACCGAAGCGATTACCAAGTGATTATCAGTTTCCGAAGCGACTACCGCAGTGCTACCAACCGATTACCGAAACAACTACTCATTACCAAAGTGCTTACCAACCGATAACCAAGACACTCACTGTCTACTGAAGCGATTACCACGCGATTACCAAGTGCTCAAATACTCACTGAGACACTAGCCAGCGCCAGAGAGTTGACCAACCGATTACCGAGGTAATAACTGATTACCCAAGTACTTATAAACCGATTACCGAGGCACTTGCTGGCTACTGAAGCGATTACCAACCGAATACCAAAAGACTGAGACCGTAACCCACCAATACCCAATACCCACCAATACCCACGCCGACTCCTAAGTGGGTAAATTGTCCAATAAAAGGAGTGT